>JAJIBD010031486.1:0-21266 GCA_021461705.1 Cryptotis parvus
GATTTATAACATTTTTAATATATGAAGAATAATTTTTGTAAATATGCACCAACTCTCATCTTCATAGAAGACTTTGAGTGTGCTATATATTGATTAGATACTAACACCTAATGGAATGTATCTTTCTTTCTTTAAAATACAAGCTTTCTTCAATGTCATGTTTCAGGTACACCTGGAAGCTATTATAGTACATCAGTATCTCACTGCAATGGGAGAAGGAGCTAGGGGTTATTTCTCTTGACTAGTAAGGGGTGCACCAATTGCTCTAGAGTAAAGTAAGTTGTTCCCTAGGACAGAAGTAAAAAAAACTGGCGCTTCGGAAGCATCATTCCACTGAATATCTGAAGGTCCTCCTGAGTATTTATTTTCTCATACATAAAGCAATTTAGGACAATATTGACTTTGACTAGTGCTCTTAATAAAGAGTAATTTGCCAAAGATAAATTCTTTTACAACTTAAAGTTTGCTATGGCAGGCAATCCTTAGAGCAGAGGGAAGGCACAGCCCAGGTGAAATCTTTGCTAGGACCATATATATGACTCAACCTATATGTATGTTTCTTGTCCACATTCCTCTTTCTGCATATCTTGTATGTTTCACAAATGATACTAGATATATACAATATGGCCCTTGTAGGTTAAAGATCCCCACCCCCTGCTATGGGGGACAGTCACTCCAAATGCTACACTGAAAAAAATTAAAAACAACCTGTGATTGACAACATGTTCAGGTAAAGATCTTTTCCTTTCCCATTTGTTGTCTTTCCCTAAAAATAAATAAATAAACAGCTGAACAAATGAAAAACCAAAACCTCTAGTTTTTTATCTTACTTGGTAGGACCTCCTGGATTAAATTTCAATTGTAACTTAACATCCCCCTAATATGAACTTTGTTTTTATCTTGAAGAAAATCATATATTCAGTTTTCTCATAATATTATGCAAATTCTTTCCACATAATACTAAATATTGTGGCTCTAATGTATGACCATTTGACACTCATCTACACAGCTCCACTAATTCACTATTCTGCCTAAGCCCACCAAATTATATTTTGATCTTCAGTGCCAATATAAACCATTGAAACAAACTGCTGCATTTATTGTGTAAACATAGGCATTCATGTAAAATAAGACACATTTGTTCAAGAAAGCATATAGGCCTTATGGATAAAACAAGAGGTTTACTTTCAATGCGTTCTGCGGTTTATGAAACAAGAATAGGGTCAGAGATATAACATTGCCAGTAAAGCATATGTCTAAAACAAAGCTGAGGTTAATTCCCAATACATTTGGTTTTGTGACACCTGTCAGCAAAGAACCTTAGATACAGCCATATGTGTCCCAAATAAAAACCAAAAAAGAATATTAAGCATATTGGCCTTTGTTAATTTTATTATTCCTACAAACAATTGGTATATTATGTTCTGTCTTCCTCTTATTCAGTAATTTTTTACAAATACAACTCTCATTATTTTATACATAAATATGTTTAAATATGCATATACATTCTGATTATCATAAAGAATATTACTATTTAAATTTCTAGTAGGGAACCATTTTTGAAAGTTCAGTATTTAGAAACCTTCCTATAAACATAAATGCATGTTTATACACACATATGTACGTAGCAACTTTCTGAAAATGATTTTCAAGATAAGATATTTGCATTGTTGCTTTTTGTTTTGTTTGGGCTCTTATTAGGGGCTCAGGAATAGCTCTTGGTTCTGTGCCCACAGATCCCTCCTCAAAGGCTTGGGAACAATAGGGTGTGCACAGGATTACATATGATATAGCTGCATGTTAGCTAATCCACACGACTCATGGTACTTTTGTTCCTGCCACAAGATACTTTCATTTAAATTGAAACGTTTTCCTGGATCAAGGAATTTCCCAAATAAATTATTGTGACTCACTCTTCTATGAATAAGTTCCCTAGTTTGATCCCTCACAGGAAGTAATTTCCAAGGCACTTACGATGGTTTGTCCCCATCATAGCTAGCTAGTATGAGTACCTCATCATTAGTCCCAAGAAGCAAAATGGCAGTCCTGCAATTCTGAACAAAAAATATTTCTGGGAGTACAATGAGATCCCCAGAATATAACATGTTCTGTATAGTTTAGTTAACTGGATGACAAACCAACACCTCTCTTAAAATAAGTGTAGCTATCCATGAACAAAAATACAAATATAATAATATTAGAGATTTATAAATATGTAAAGTAATTAAGAACTAGGGACACTGGAAAGGATTTGAGCATGTCAATTTTAGCATAGTATGGCACAATCAGCTAATACCCAAAAAAGGGCAGATGTTAGCAGTTTCTGAAAAATAATTATTTTATGTATAATCAAATCAACTTCAATTTATTAACTCCATATTATAATATATTAACAAACTTATATAGATTTTATTATAATTGTGTATTCTGTGGTATAAAGCACATATTTTTGTAATTAATTGGAAATACTCTTAAAATTTCAACCCAGTATATTTTGATTTTATGCACAACTTACTTTTGGAGTGCCAATGTTTTCATATTAAAACAAATTTTATATGTGTGCATAAATACATAGTATATATGAGAAAGATTTGACTCTCTATATCATTAAAATGTGTAACAAGGACTTTAGTCACCTGCCTATCTTTATAAACTAAAATATTAACATAACAAGCCATGTGATGATACAGTTTAGTGTTCTACCTTATATTTATTCTTATTTCAGGTAAATGGTCTTTTACCCTGAATTCTCCACATGAATCTCACAAATTTTATTGTGATTCATATATACAGACTGTGGCCTATATAGAAATGCACTCTGATTCCTTAGCAATGTTTTCATATTCAAAATAAAGAGGCTAATTCATGGAAATAGTGGTGTCATAGATAACAGGTGCATTTGCTGCACTTTCTTACTTGAATAGGCAACTTATTTTCATCTGGTGTTAGATAATATTCTACTTATATACCTTAGGAAAACAAAGTTATCTCTTTATACCTATATAGAACAACTAGACTTTGATAAAAATGGAACTGAGCAATTAGCATGTATATGCATTTTTATATGTGCCACTTTTTATGAAAGTTTTTGCTGTATATTTATTATTGTGATGCTTAATACCGTTTGTAATAGTTTCACACTTCTTAGTTTATCACTTGTTCATCGATTTTCAAGTGGACACAAATAAGGGCTCCATTCACTGGGAATGGGGATAATTATTTTAAAAATTGATTAAAGAGCATAGGTTTTGGAGAAAGCTTAAAGTTTTTATTAAACAAAGAAAATATAAAATGTATTAGTTAAAGAGATAGAGGATACTTTTACAAATTTAAAATTGAATAACAAAATTTTAAAACACTATTATAATCCATATATTGTATGGTGTGCTTATTTCCTCAAATGATTACTAAGTACATCTATAGAAATGAAAAATGTATAATTTATCCTTCAGGAACCCAGTTATACAGAACTAGATATGAAAATGTTAGATCAGTGCCTTGAAGTCAAGTAATTTCTTAGTTTTCCCAGACCCACCCATAATATATACAATTATTTTAACTTTTCTATATATCACACCATATAATGACAATTTCAGAATATTTTAGTAAAGCGACTTTTTGTTTTCCTATGTCTTGCTTTTGGATCATACACGCAGTGCCGGGTCACTCTTGGCTCTGAAGTCAGGGCAGACACCTGTCCGTGCTAGAGAACCATGAGATGATGAAGGTTGACTCCAAGTGAAACCCATTCAAAGTAAATTCCCTACACACTGTTTTATCTCTCCAGCTGTCGACAATTGTTTTAAAAATAGTTACAACATTTGTTGAAATGAATCAAATATGATATTTGTAACAAATTATAGTGACTTCTGTGATCAATTAAAATGAAAGAATAGGATTCCTGGGTACAAACAATTCCATAAAGAAAGTTCATGCAGAATTTTGACGCCCCATTGAAATTTACCTTAAATAAACCCCAAAAGAAACCAAGGAGTATGGCCAGAATATGAAAATGTCCAATAATTTATTTTTAAAAGCGTATTCTCATTTAATATAGCTGCTTTCATATACAGTTGCTAACCAATGGAATATACCATCAGTCTGTAAGAATATGAACAGGTCTATTAAGCCCAAAAGGACCAGCGAGAAATTTGAGTTTCAGCATTTGTTAAAGAAAAAATTAAAATATGATAGCCTAGCACCAATACTAGATTGCAACTGAATTCTCAATTGCAGAATTAAAACTATAATGCAAATCATTTGAAATGCATGTGCTTGATCATATCACATGCATCAAACAACTGGGAAACAGTTTATATTTTTAAGCTGAATAACATGCATTTCATATTTACATATATTTTAGGAAAACAAATTTATCTTTCTTTTATATGTTTATTGAATCACCTTATACCACCAAAGGTTATCTGAAGACATTAACCTCTCCACCGGTGGATACCTTCCCACGTCACCTCTCATAATCTTAGTCCTGTTCCCAGAGTAAAGATTATTTCCATTTGACTTGGCCTTTTTCCCTTACTTTCTTCTCTATAAACTTCACATATGGTGAAAGCATTTTTTTAAATCTTTCTCTTTCTGGTGAAGCTTTTTCTTCATTTTTTCTTTTTCTTTTTTTTTTTTTACCATGACCCACAAAATTCTATTTTCCTCCTCTAAAATAGTGCAATATTTTAATTTAGCTTACAGCTGGTCGATTCATGAAATGAGCGACAAATATGTAGTTCACCTTACGAACCCTTTCAAAGTGATAGCGGGCCCAGAGCCAGTAGTAAGCACCAGAGACTGAGCATATGGGTGGAGTACAAAAAACAAATAGGAGAGAGAGAGAGAGAGAGAGAGAGAGAGAAAGATAAAGAACCTAATTAACAGCAAGGAAGGCTAGGGAGGAGGAGGGAGGGAATTGGGGACATTGGTGGTGGGGAAATGGGCGCTGTGGTGGAACGGATGGGTGCTGGAACACTATGTGACCAAAGGCAAACATGAACATCTTTGTAGTTGTATATCTCATGATGGTATGGTAAAACTATTTAGAAGTTTTAAATAAGAACCAAATTAAGTCTTGATTTTTATCGGGTGAAAATAATAAGGACACAATTGGTTTCAGGAAAATAACACATTCACCCTAAAATCACTTTATATCTATAAAAAGATTAAAAAGTAAAATACTTAGCTGAAGAGAGATACACACTAACACACATTATCAGATCATTCAAAAATTTTGCTACTGTAGCTCATGAGACTAAAGATGGCTGCTTGGTCCTGTCTTGATAAAGCAGTTTTCCTGTTACCAAGCAGAACACTCATATAAAAAGGTCATCAGTAAACTGTCTGCTAGTCCTAGTTGACAGAACTTTCAAACGTGCCCAAAAGACTGGCCAAGTATAATAGCATGTTAAACAGCAGATGTGGAACTCAAGCACACAGATAATACATTAGATAGCTCATGTCATGCTTGCTAAAATTTCATTGAACAAAAGAGGCAAGGAATTGGGGATAAATAAGAGCACACTTTATAAAGCACAAGAGCAAAGGATGTGGAATCAGAGAAAGGTGAAGAATAAGGGCACTAATAAGAGTAATGTACTAGAGCTAATAAACAAATACAAGGGAGAACCAGTGAGATTTCCATTTTATCCATATATTTTTAAGTCATTCTGTTCTTTGTTAATCAAAGAGATCCACTAAAAGAATTACAGAAATGAAATCACTTGTATATGACCCAGTGTTAACAGATGTGGAATTTAATAGTATTAATACACCCATATTATGGGTTTACTTTTCTTTGTTTGTTTGCATTTTAAGTGCCCCACCAGAAGAACCCAAGGCTTGTTTCTCGAAGTTTTGACTCCAGAGCTTCAGTGACCACATGATTCAGGGATTGGCACTGCTTTAATGCATATAAAACAAGTATTTCATCTAATCCTGGGGCTTACCCACATGCTTAACTACTTGAAGTGCTCAGGGCCAGCCTCCAGCTCTGTACTCAAGGTTGCTCAGGAAGTGATCAGGAACCACCTGCACTGTATCAGAGAGAAAACTCTGTACAGAGGCAAATATCTTAAGCTCTGTGCTATATCCTGAACCTAATCCACCCAATCCTTTGGGGCGAGGAGTGGGTGACGGACCCGCCCAGTGATGCTAAGGGTTTACCTGGCTCTACAACGAGATTACTCCTGGTGGTGGAGGCCCTTATGGGACATGTAAAATTGACCTTCTGTCCCTGCATGCAGAACGTCATTCTCACTGCTGTACTAGCTCTCCCTGCCTACAATCTTTTAATTCAATTACATTCTTTGATTTTGCGGAAGGATCTTGTTTATGCCCAGTGTGGCACCATGCTCTATTCGTTTATAAGCTAACTGTGGTGAAAAGTTGCTGGACATTTGTCTCTCTAATTTGGACTTATCTCACTTGTATAAGTAAAATATCCTTCAGTTCCTGCCATGCTGGAAGCACAAAAGCAATGTATTGTCTTTATTTATAAGTGGAGCATCTGCACGTACAAGCAAATGCTCCAAATTATGAGTACAAGCACACATTTTCCAGGCCTCACTGTGCTCTGCAAGCTTCAGCTTCGTGATCTTACTTATCCTCCAATTGGAGTATATGGGATGTTGCGGAGTGATCATACACCTGGGTATTAGATAGTTGAGGGAAAAATTTGGGATAGACTGAGATTTGAGTCACGGGAGTCTGTACTCTGGGTCTGATTGGGCCACCGCGCAATGGTCACTGTCTGTGGCAACCCAATGTCTTCAGTGTTTGTTCTGATTCTAGAGAAAGAACTTTGTTTATTACAGTTTGTTTACTGCTAGATCTGAAGCCTCACGTGCCTCAAGGTTATCTTTGACTGTGTGATCGGTCACTTCTGGTGATATTTCTCCAAGTGCCACCAGTACACTCTGAGTAACTCTACATCTCTAAAATTATGGGGATGAATCAGGGTCTATAGCACTAAGGCAGGCACTGATCTCTTCAGCTCTAGAAAGTATTTCCTTAGTCTGAACACTCATTTTGCCTGCAAAGTAATGCTGGCTTTGCTTCATAATTATTAAGTATTAAACGAAAGGCATTAATCCTAAGTGTGGTTCATCCCTCTAACTGATGGGTGGGGAATTAACTCAGAATTTGCCTTCTGGGTTATTTCTTTGTGAGAGGGTTGCAACCCCTAACCCCAAACCTTAACCTAACCTTAACCCTAACCCTCTAAAAGGAAGCCATCCCAGCAGCTTGATAGAGGCGACAATGGAGAAACCTCCCTTGAAATTTAGGCCATCTTGTGCCCAGTACATTCTCTTCTGGTGTAGACTTGAGGAAGTGGAGTTGTGGGGTGTGTGCTAAGTTTTGAAGCCCAACCACGGCTTTCATGGAAGAAGCTTCTTCATAGGAGAATTTAAGATATCTTTCGTCCCCTTTTGCCTCGACTTCCCATGCCAAGGATGTGCTCCTTCACTTTGGATTCTGGGCTGTTGTGCCATTACAAAGCAGGATTCACTTTACTGATAAGTAAACTTGGTCTCCCCAGCGGCCTTATTGAAGGAGGTGCGATCCAGCAGTCTTCAGTTAATGATTGATTTTGCTGTAATTATTCAGACCTTGGTTAACTCATTGTATGGATGAGTCCATGGCAGGATGGAAAGAACAGAGAGAAGTGGAACGGTTCCTGATATTTAAGCCAAATGTTTGGCAGAGCATCAACAGCACATGGTGAGACAAAAATTCCACCCAGTTAGCTATCCTTTACCGCGAGGCCTCACATTTAACAGAACAAATATAGGTCGGTCGTAGGTTATCACTGAGAGAACCTAAGTCATCATACAATAATTCTACACATTTAATCCCTTGAATATCAATGTCCTGCGCCTGTTACCACTGATGGAAATACTTACCTAGGGACAGGAAAACAGGCAGGGTAAAATTAGCAGCTGTTCAGAGGGGACTATGAGGAGGGTAGAAAGACATCAGGGGTCTGAGCGAGAAGGTTAGAGCCCTAGGGAGATACTTGAGATGGCCAGCACTGAGACTAGATATGAAATGCAAAATCCACAGGCTCACCTCTGGCAGGTAGCTGGAAAGAGAGCAGCTGTTCGCCGCTGAATTTTCTGCTCTTGAGAATCTCCTGCTATGCTATGGGAACTTTCTTGCTTTCTTTCATTGTCTAGTCACACTGTCTTTTATTAGAAGCTAGACAAATTCCACTTTATATTTTCAATTTCAGAACAGGAGGCGTGAGCCACAGCAATACCATGATAGCTTATGGTTCCCTATGTTACTTGGGAAAATGGCCAAGTACAGTCAGACTCTCAGACCCAGGCATTGGGAAAAGCTTTGGGGTGAGTAGGAGGAGTGCATAAATCAAACTCATTATTTTGTTCTCGACATGCTATCTTTCTTGGGGAGAAGTAGGAATCAGTGCCAGTGGGGCTCTGTATCTCTGTACCTGGAGTTCTCCTCATGCCTCATCAGGATAGTATAGCAGAAATTATTACTATTCTTTCCCACCCTTCTCCTACTATTTAATTTTCCAAAGAGGTTAAAAGCATATTAAATAATCTGCTTTGGGTTTTACTCGGTACAACAGAAAAATGGCACTAAGAATGAACACTAGTAAATGATGTATTTTGGATGTTATATTAATTTTGTTGGTCCCATCTTAGGCCAGCCATTAAAAGCTAAAGAATAACATTTTTAATAATAAATGCGGTCAAAATTTTTCCACCAATATTTATGCTTCTTTTTTGCATATCAAAAGTATTAGGTAATTTTACAAATCCCTATTTGTTTATCACTTTACTAATATTTCAATAATTTTATATAAGCAAAGGGAATGATCTGAGTTATTACTCATCAGTTTTCTTCAATGTAGAATATAAAATTATATATGTATAATTTGGGGAGACATTTGATCTTATAGATACTACTCAAACATGATAGAAAGTTTGTCCAATGTTTTTGTTTTGTTTGTTTTTGGGTCACACCTGGCATGCTCAGGGTTACTCCTGAGCTCTGCACTCAAATTACTCCTGGCGGTGCTCAGGGGACCATATGGGATACGGGGATCGAACCCAGGCCAGCACAGGCTGAGCGTGCAAGGCAAATGCCCTACCGCTGGACTATAGCTTTAGCCCCTTATGCTACTTTATTTTAATTTATATTTTAATTTTAAACCAGCCTTTGATTCTGTGAGACCTGAAGCTTAGTCATCGAAGCCCTAGCCAAACAGAGGTGTTCAAACCCAATACATCAAAATCCTTGTGGCGCTGTATTGTGGATTCACCCTAGGATCTCACCATTCTACAAAGAAGTGATCATGTCCAAAGAGTTAGACCAGGGGTGATACCATTTCACCAAAACTCTTCAAGCGCCACCCTACGAGAACATCATGCGACAATTAGAATGCGGGAAGGAATGGGGTGAAGATAGATGGTCGGCAACTACACCACCTCCGCTTTACTGATGACATCGTTCTAATAACACCAAACATTAGCCAAGCAGCACAAATGCTGGCTGACTTTGACCGGAATGTGGAAAGATAGGTCTACAGCTGAATCTAAAGAAAACAATGTTCCTGAAGAAATGAACTAGTTCCTGAGGCCCCATTCACTCTCAATGGAACAAGCATCTCTGAATGCAGCAGTTATGTGTACCTAGGTCGAGAAATCAACATGATGAGCGACCAAAACCTGAGCTGCGCAGGAGGAAGAGAGCGGCATGGAATGCCTTCAAAGGCATCGAAGAAATAGCCTAAAAAGGACAAAGAACCTCCGGCTCAGGCACATCTCTTTGACTCCACCGTTCTCCCTGCATTAACATATGCGCCTCAGAGACCTGGGCCCTACGAAAGCAGGATGAGAATGCTGGCCGGGTCTCCCAGAGAATCGAAAGAGCTATGCTTGGAATATCACGCCTCACTCAAGTGAGAGAAGAATCCGGAGTTCTGACCTCGCGTCGCTATTCCAGAATCAGGGAGGCTGTCTCGTTTGCCAAGGCATCGAAAATCAGATGGGCTGGACATGTAATGCGATTTGGAGACAACCGCTGGACTAAAGCCATTACCGACTGGATCCCAGGGATGTCAAAGATCACGTGGCCGCCCACCTACAAGATGGTCAGACTTCCTTGTCAAGACCCTGAAGGAAGCGGTTTGAGGCTCTTCATATTCCTGAATCAACCAGATGCCATTGGGCTACATTGGCACGTGATAGGGTCCAATGGAAATGTTACTGGCGCCCGCTCGAGCAAATCGATGAATACTGAGGATTCAAGTGATCAAGTGTGATTTTAAATCACTAGATATGTATATACTGGGGTTGGAGCCATGGCACAGCGGGTAGGGTCTTCTACACAGCCAAGCCTGGGTTCTTCAATTCGAGTCCACATGGTCCCCCTTACACATGGTCATTCTGAGTGCAGAGCCAGAGGTAACCCCAAAGCATCACCCAGGTGTGGCCAAAAAGAAAAGAAATATAGGGGCGGGTGATGGCCCAGTGGTAGGGCATTTGCCTTACCTTACTTGTGACCGGCTGAACCGGCCCGGGTTCGCGGCATCCCATATGGTCCGCCAGGGAAGTAGGAATTCCCTAGGTTAGAGCCAGGAGAAACCCCTGAGCATCAGCTGGGTGTGACCCAAAGCAAAAAAAAAAGAAAAGAAATATATAGATGCATATATACTCTTTTTTACTTTTTAAAAAGTCCAAATGCTACCCTGAATAGATTATTTACTCAATAGATTGTTTTTAAATGAAGGTTATATCATTTGTTAATCAAAATTAGTAGGAGATGAAAAACACTAAAGTAAGTGGAAATTTAGATCATGTAAGTTGTTTTGTTATGGGTATTTTGTCCAGTTAACAACATAACTGCAGTATATCTACTTTTTCTAATATACATTCAGTTCCAACTGGTTTAACTCAATAGTTCCTTCCAAGAAATGTGAAGAGGTTTATGATGATTGTCTTCTGTTCAAAACCGTTATTTGAATTTTTCTCTCAATTAGCTACAAGAGCATTTGATTTTTTAAAGTACATTTCCATTGTACACTTTGTTACTCACTATTTACCACTCTTTCTCTATTTTTGCAAGTTTTTTCGTCCACGTAATTGTTTTTGTAGACACCATTGGGCTATCGCGAATGGCACCCAAATTTTGTATTTTGGGGGAATTTGAGATGTTGGTAATTCCATTAATCACACTCAGGTCTTCACATACATGCATAGTCTGTGTTTCGAATTTCTCTTAATTCCATCACTTTGACAGCCCCCAATTTCCCACTTTTTAGTTTCTTACAATTTTCCATTGCTACTTGCTTTTCTTTGTTTTTAATTTGCATTTTATTTGTTTATTTATGTTTTTGCTTTTTGGGGTCACACCTGGTTTGATACTCAGGGGTTACTCCTGTCTCTTCACTCCAGGAATTACTCCTGGCGGTGCTCAGGGAACTATATGGGATGCTGGGGATCGAACCCAGGTGGCCATGTGCAAGGCAAGTTCCTACCCACTTTACTTTGCTCTGGCCCAGCTATTTGATTTCTTTTGATAATATGTTACTTACCATTTTCCCTATCACTTACTTTTTACAATATTGGGATGCCTCATGCTTGGTAATTGAAAATAATATAAAATAATGAAGAATCTTAGTGACTACCACAAAAGACTACAATTAAATGGTCTTTACCTACAAAGACATGATTTAAGTATCAGTATTAGACAAAGACAGCAGTTTGCCAAAAATACAAGTCTCTACTCTTGACCTCATCCTCTGTTTTGAATGGAAAGTCAGAAATCCCCAAATACTCAATTAAAAGCATGCTTAACTGTTTAAGCAAAACCTCCATGTAGGGGCCAGAGCGATAGTTCAGAGAGTAGGGAGTTTGCCTTGAATGCGGCTGACCTGGGTTCGATCCCGGCATCCCATATGGTCCCCTAAACACCCCAGGAGTAATTTCTGAGCACAAAGCCAGGGTAACCCCTGAGCATTGCCGGCTGTGACCCCCAAAAAAAAAAAACCTCCATGTAACTCAGAATTGAGTAACCTACCTAAAATACAAGTTCTATATTATTCTCTGCTTCTGCTATATCACTCCATTTTCAACTCTTTGTATGGCGGTTCGCTGACTTTTTAGCTTTTCTTCCTGCTCCCAACCAAGAACAGAGCAATTGTTGATGTTCCCCGGTTTTTACCAGCTTTTTATCCCAAGTTGGTGAATGCAAGGTTAAGGAAATAGAAGTACAATGAACAGGGAAAGTCCTTTACATGCTTTTGACTTTAGGAGTTTTTACCATTTAAACAAATCTTTCCATGGTTTCTACCCTAATAGGTTGACCGTGTTGTCTCATTTCTCTTACCTAGTATCAGAACTAAGAGTAGTAAGACACTATATTCCATAACAGGGTTTAAATCAAAAGATGAGAAACATGTTTTCAGATTAAAGGGAACCCAGTAGTCCTAAATAGGATAATTCTTATACAATAAAATTTAAACATATGCATTAAAATAAAAATGGTATGAAAATCACAAAATCAGTTTATGGGCTAAAAAGCTGTTGCTTTTTTTTTTAAGAGTATTATTTGTCCTTTGAGTGCCATGAAATTAGCACAATAGGTCCTACAGATCTTTCAAGAAATGGGACATTTTAAAAATACTTTATATTAAAATCAGCCTTGAATCTTTATTTTCTTGTTTGAAGAAGCTAAAGTGATCTTTATGCACCGGTGAGAAAGCACTATGTCATAGCTTATCTGTACAACACTTACAGTTTGACAAGATATTGCATTTTCTTTGAGAGAAAAAAAGCATGGAGTTTGCAAAACTAGATCTTTTTGAGCTCATTATTCTTTGTCTCTTAAAGATGTTATCTTTCTTATGGATTCCATTAAAATTTATACATAAATTCATGAGGTTCTCTCAATTCTTATCCATTATTCTGCTCTGTGCAATGCAGAGTTCATGAAAACTTTATCTTTACTATTCTTAAAACCTTTATCACAGTAGATCTTAATACATTGGCTCAAACCTGTTTCCCCAATGCCATCTAACCACTTTTAAATGAATGATTCTATCACCTGTTCCTAAAACTTAGACTCTGGTGAATCTAGTCCTTGAGTTGATCCAAAACCAATTCCTATGACTTCTTTCAAGATATTTTAAACACTTTTTCTTTCATCACCTAACCAACACAAAGTTAAAATCCATGAGTTTAAATTCCTTTTCCTATCTATGATAGCATGGGGAGCTGAATTCTTTCAGTTTATAAGTTTGATATTTTTTCACTAAAGTGTTGACATAATATGATCCATATATATTATGAAATAATTAATTCAGTCTTCCATTTCTTAAAAGATGAAGCACATATCCTAAGAATTATTAATTTAATACTTTAACAGTTTTTGTGGTTTTTTTTGAAAATTTCAAATAAGAAACCAGTTATGTCTCACTTGAATTAAAATATTTTATTAGTTTTGGGAGAATAATGTTATGTCTCACTATAGCTCTTATGCTCTGATCTAAATACAATTCTTTTCTCATTATTGAATCTAACCCCATCTACCTTTGTGGGTTAAAAAAATACCATAAACTGTAATAATCCTACAAAATATAATGCTTTACTATAGAAATACTCATTCAATGAGGGAAAGCTGGCTTTCTGAAACAGTGTGACATTGGGCAAGTTATTTCTCCTCTTTAAGTCTCAGATTGCATCTGAATAAAATGGACACAAATTATTGTCTATTGCAATAGGTCTTGTGAACTTTAAATATGATAACTCATAAAAAACTACTTAGCTGGTGACTAGTAAAATAAGAGCTTTTGGAAGGTTATCTATTATTAATGTGTGAACTCTGCTTTTATTGTTAAAAAGCAGGGGAATGATTGCATTTATAAAATGCAGTGTTTTCCTCCAAAAAGAAATTTTGCTTTCCTATCATAATTGCAAATCACAAACTAGTGCTTCAGCACCAGCTTCTTCTAAAAATATCGCATGGAAAATGATGAGTATTGGATTGCAAAACTTCCATTTGGAGGCTAAGAGGTGATGTAGTTATAAAAATGCCACCGTTATTCCTTACTCCCAAGCACTAGCAATGCAAGCCATAAATCTCAGGCAGCCACAATGGGGAAAAGCCCGTGTATTTGTCCCTTCTGGATGTCTATCTCAGCTCTATTTTTTGTTCCTAGGGGACTAGACCCAGATGTTAACTTTGAGCAACTCAGCAAAACATGTGTCACAGAGAAGCCATCGAGCACTTTGAAGAAACTATCCCCTATCCCAAGTCTGACTCCTAAAGGGCTGCTACGACAACCTCCAACAGGCAAAGCCCCTCACCCCACACCCCTGCAAAAAAAGCATATGAATCCAGACAAAGAACTAAACTTCTTTTTCTCTTCCTGTATATCCTCTGGAGTAAAGATTCGTTCCCTCTCCACCTCCCCCTTTCCGTAAGTATTCAATTTTTCTCCTAAACTTTCCTTATGCCTGTAATTGTCTCAGTGAGGCTCACATACACACATCCATGGATCATTCACACCCAGCTGACAGCAGGGATCTTTTCCGAGGATGGATAGATGCCATATGGTCTGAAGTTATTAATATGTCTTTTAGATAGTCTTCGTTGGGAATGGGATATTAGAATACATGATGTTCATTCTATGAGTTTTTATCATTTTGCTGTATATTTTGCGTTCCCTTAGGGCAAAAAGAAATAAAAACTCTCCCCAAGGAATTTGCATTGACTATTTTATTATCAAGAAAACTAAGTTCTCCCTTGCCCAACTCTCACTGTAACAGAGATTGGGGAGTCAGACACCTCACTTTTTGAAATATTCAGTAACTGAATTGTCCACATTGGAAAATCAAAAACTGAAAATTTGGCAATTCTTTTGAAGTCAAAAAAGTCATTTATTTAGTCTTATTTTAAAAGCATGCATTGTTGTGTTAATTGTAGGAACATAAAATTTTACAATTTTGTTGCTAGAAATTATAAACATTTCACATGTAATACTATATAATATAGAATCCATAAAGATTCAATCAATTCTATGAATGGTCAGTGAACAAATGCTATTATTGTATTTCATTATTTTTGATAGCATTCTAAATGCCACTTTTGTCATGCGATTCTCACTTTTATGAAATTTCTGAAAGATAAAAATTTAGAACTATAATTACTAAAATAGCTGAAAGTTTACAACCCTTAATAAAATATTTCTCAAGGCTGATGAAATGTATATAGTGCCTATCTTGTTAAAATGCTAACTACTTACTAACTCCTCAGGACTAATATGCAATTTTGCACACTCCATGATTTATAATTGTCATTGTGTTTGTTTACTTGCCAAAACAGTGTGAAGTTTCAGTTGAATAAATGAATATAATATAAAATATTAGCAGGCCATGGTAATCAAGGCATGACCAACTTATAATTAAACACATTTATTCTATTTTAAAATTTTCCCCTAAGGAGCTCTGTCCTTTAACAATTTTGCTTAAGTATTTAGGTCAATACTTTCACTTTCTATTTAGAGGGAAGAGAACTCGGAAGCTAATAAGGTCAATACAGTTTCACTCTTGGGAGAGACAAACAATTGTCAAAATAATTTTAACTCACAAGAATATCTTGCTGTGGCACAGTGATTGATTCATTTAATTAATTCTTCACTGAGTTGACCATAGAAAAGTTACAGTAGTGTTGTGAGTAAAGAGTGTTTCCTCAACTGGGAGATTTTTTTGTGGGTCCAATAAGTAACAAAAATCTACGAAGAAACTTAAACCTATTTGGGATTGACTGGCACTTTCTGATTTCATTTTCAAAAAAGTAGTGTTTGGAAACTTTCTCAGATTTGCTATATAAGGTATTTAATTATATGGCAGTTTGTGAATTGGTTACAAAATATATTTTGAAAGCTTTTCTCAGTATTATAAGGTGACATATAGTAACTTAGTATGAAGTTAAAGATAGGATCATAACCCTTTTAGTGAAAATTCATAATGAGTGCCCTCAGATCACAGATTTAAAAGGAATTTCAAGGCAAGAGAAAGTTCAGGGGTTAAGTCACTGAACTTAACTGGCATGTGCCACCCACTTTGATTCCCTGGCATCGCTATGGTCTGCCAAGCACTGCAGGGGCCACTGACGGTGCACTGCAGTGCAGAAGCCCCACATTTTTAAGAATTTGATTTTCTTAGTTGCAAGTCTTCACGAGCAACTTTGCATTAGTTTTGGAAATCATGGCTTGAAATTGATATAATATATTGCATCTATGATAACCTTTTTTAAAGGTTGGGTTTTTTTTTAAATCTGCTAGCAACTAAGACTTAAAGTTTGAATATTTATAAAACAAGTAAGTTGGAGGGTGTTTTACTCAGTAAGGTTAAAAACCCAAAAGTGTGGAAGATTATATACCACAAGGAAAACTAAGTACTCCATATTGTGCAAGGATGAATAAAAGATTTTAGGATAGTAATTAAGATATGATTTTACCAACCAACACTAATGGTTGTGGTAAAAAGATGGTTACGTGACTCAGAAATATTGTAACTTTTACTTTATATTAACTTAATGAATATCAATGGAAATCTAATATGTTCCTCTTTACCAAAGTATTTTATATTTATGATTTGAATTCAATGATACATTGTATTTTATTTGCATTAAGCAGGATGTTTAGCAAAGGAATGGAAAATAACAAAGAAAACATGACTATTATTCCACCCAGCATTTTTACTCTGGTATTTTGTGAATTTACAAGACATGGAAAAATCTATGCAAACTCTTAATTCTATATTTTTGCAGTCATATTGATTTTTCAGGACTGTAACATCCTCTAAAGATTTTAACATGAGAGTGGAAATATACAAGACAAATTTGTGATAACTGTTATAAACCATTTCAAAAATGGATGGTTACTTTATAACCTTATTGTTACAATCATGATTCTATTTTCTTCCACTACTATCTATAATCATGTTTTTAAAAAATGAGTGTAAAAATACTTGCTATTTATTTGAAATTACCCTCAAAATATTTTGAGGTTGATATGCAGCTAGCATTCCTCCTTTTTACCTGTTTTGCAAACATATTTCCTTAGAAAAAATTAATTAAATTAATTTGGCTATCCTTTATTGTTTGAGGGCAACATTACATACAGGACCATCAGTCTTGGGGTGGGGCCAGAATTTAATCCAATAATTAATTAGTCTCAATAATTTTACTGAGAATTCATAATAAAACCAAGGGGAATGTTGGGGGGGAGGAGTGATATTCAAATATGACCCCTAAAAAAGAATTGCTGGCATGGAATGTCACAAGGCAGTGAGTGTGGCTAAATGATGACTAATGACCTAAGAGGACCAGAGCTGTCCCCGTAACCTGTATGTCCTTGATCTTGCTGGACGACCAAGGATGTCCACGCATCAGAAGACAATCATCTCTCCCTGTTTTAATGCCCATTTTCTTGTTATAATAAAAAATGCACCCACTAAATTTTGTTAAAAAAGGATGCAAAAAAATGAGAAGTGCCTTTCTCTGGAATACTTCACAAAACTGCTCCTATAAACTAGGAGCTTTGCTGCCCTCTTTTCCCTTCATTTTTTCCCCAAAATTAAATATTTTCTGAGTTTCTGAATTGAGTCGGTCTTTCTCTGATCCTGTGCATTCCAGTTTTGCTGGTTGAGATAAGAACTTGAGCGCCCACGTAAGCCATACCAGCCATAGATTTTATGACTACTTAAAAAAGAATAAAGTCACGTGACCTTTAGTCTTTTTTGTTGTTGTTTTTTATTTTGGGCCCATACTTAGCAGTGCTTGGGCTCACGTCTGGCTCTATGCTAAGGCCTCTCCTGAGAACTCCTGGCAGATCACTTGAGATCTTACGGATCCTTGGTGGAGTGATAGTCCATCAAGCAGGGCTTTTTGCCTTACGCTGGCTCCCTATCCCATATGGTCCCCCTAAGCACTGGCAGGAAAGCAAAGCCGGAGAAACCCCTAAGCATTTCCAGGTGTGACCATAAAAGAAAAAAAGAAACGAGATAAGTGTCCAGGAAATGAACCCTGGATAGATGCTTGCAAGTAAGGGCCTTAACTCTGGCTCTGATTTCAAGTTTTATAAACAAAACATAAAATGCCCAGATCTTTGTGAATATGAAAATAAATCATGAATTAATGTGACTTATAAAATGCAAAAGATTCTACAAAATTTTTGATTATAAAAAAAAAGCATGGCCATGTTTTGTGAAAAACAAAACTAACTGAAATAGGTAATATTCATGATTAATTAAATTGCCAGCTGTAGCTAAAATCATTAGCGCAAACATTTCACAGAAGCACGCACCCTGTTTTAATCCCCTTTCCTACCCTGCTTGATTAGGATGAAGGGCATGCCATGTTTTAGTCCCTCTCCTGATTGGCACAGAGTTCACACCCTACTTTCTCCCTCTGCCTGATAGAGTTCACACATCTTACTTCCCCAGTTTAAATATTCCTTCCCCCACCCTAGTAGAGCAGAGCTATTCCCCTGAAGTGGTTCATGGAGGCTTCTTTTAGGAGTTCTATTCGACCTTCATTGTGGGTGCTCTCCTAGCTCAGAATCAACCTTACCAGCAATTTCAACAGCCAACAAGCTCCAAGATCTGGATGTTATGGTACCTGAATAGTACACCTTACTTAACAATGTAAAGATGTTGATATATTAGTTATTAGACTTTACTGGTTTAGTGTTCTCTGAATTCCACCACATGTATATATGTACTGGGGTGATTTTGTTGTGTATGTCTTTTCTTAAACCTGTGAAAGTATTTAAATGCATTTTTAGTGTTGAGGCAAACTGAATTCAAATTTCTATAATAATTTGCAATCTAAGATAAGGATTGACACATTTTCTATAAAAACCCAATGATAAATAGCTTTAAGATTATAATACTCTTTGCCTATGCTTGAAAAGGAAAAGGAGTAAACGTCCTTATTCACTTATAGTAACAATTGATGTCCTTTTCTAATAGTAATGTGCTCATTGTTTGCTTGTTTTGTAAAAACCACCTAAATTATAAAACAAAACTTTATCACTAAGTAAAAGTAGAAAATTGTGTTCTCGTAGATTTGTCTCAGGGGTCATTGTAACTGCCTGGTTTAGAAGAGTTAATGTTATCTGGAGATACAGTACTGGAAATTTACAGGTGAAAAAATAACATCACATTTAAGGTTGACCTATTTATCCAGGAGCAGAAAGTCATTTAAAATACTAGGTCTAATCAATTTATAATCTGGATGTACACTTCTTTTGGTATATCATTATGTTTCAGTTTGAAATTTCCATTTGATTTAAAAAATCAGAAGATAGTAATGGGAAAATCAAATTAATGTTACTTATTAACTCATATTGATTTAATAAATTTCCTGAAGCAATAATCTAGGATTTGCACAAGAATTAATTAGTACCTATGAATACATACATTATATATATATGTGTGTGTGCCTATGCATACATATTTTCATTATCACTTTACTTTTAGGTACTTATAATATTACTCAAAGAGAAAAGAGAAAGTCTATTTCATTAAGCAGGGTGAAAATGAGCTATGCACATGCGAAAAGAAGAACCAAATATGAGTTTAGGCAGTATCTCCCAAATAAAATAGCATAACTTGCAATAGAGAACATGGCAATATATAGATTGGCTCTGAATTAACTGCCCATACATGCTAATTTTCAGCTGTATCCCAGATGGTAGTTAAATTAATAAAAATCTTTCAGGTGTATTTTAGAACATCAGAATAACCATCTGGCTATTGACTGTCACCTTAGTTTTTTAGTGTTTTTATTGTGAGTTTTACAGTCCGGTGCAGCATTTTAAGAGCAGAAAAAGCTTTATCATCCATATTTAATTATTAAGTATCTAAAAGCACTGACATTTTAGAACCAGGTATGATATAAGTGACTAAGTTTATTCTCACACTTGCCAAATAGAGTTTTGCATTTTTTCAGTTCAAGCTAAAATAATTTGATTCAAAATAGAGAAGATATCATAAGTAGAAGTGTTAGTGCTAGCATTATATTTCTATCAATGGCAGCTATGTGGGTGGAGTGAGGCTGAGGTGCCGATAATATATTTTGCAAGAGGCCAAAAAACAGTTTGAAACTGAAAGGGTTGGCCACCCGATGGGGTGACTGACTAGAAGCCTCGGAATGTCGAACCTATCAAGGAAAACTCTGAGAGACCGGTCCTATGCAAAAACAAGGGTTTATTTGAGTATACCCAGGATCGTAGCATGACCACAAGCAGTCAGTGGCTAAGAGCCCTGGCCCTTCCAGGGGGATCTTTTAAGAAATAATTCCCGCCACTACAGAGAAGCCCGAACATAGCCATCCAATAGATTTAAAATATTACATCAAAGTCATGCGTGCGAGCAGCCAATCACTTTGTAACAACTTACCATCACCTACCAATTGGGTCACCTCAATACTTCTTTCTATATTTGTTGCGCTAGGCAAGCGTAAGGGATTGCAGGTCAGCAACGGCTATGCATACATGCAGGGAATGCAATTCAGGCAATTCAGGCCAGATAGCAGGTTCTGGGTGTGTGTGTGTGTGGGGGGGGGTCTCCCCAACCTCTAACAGAAATTTGTAGATAGCAGGATGAAAAGGTCACATGGGCCTAAATTGGAGGGGGTTGCTGCCTTCTTTTCAAAACTAAACAGGACCAAGGACATGAAGGTCATTGAGACACAGAAATTATTTCTAGAGTTGAACCCTGGCAATCATTGAGATGTAGAATCCCAGGATCCTAAAGTGGAACAGAGACCACACCAGGAATATCAAAAGCCTAACTAATGGCTCCAAGCTCCCCTTGAGTAAACCAGCCTAGTCACACTTTGAGGGGCATTTCTATAAGACTACAATTTAATGTGGTGGAGGAAAGGGCCTCTCCACCACAGTTGTGTATTTTTTGTTGCCAATGGTAGTTCCTGGGATGGCTCATATGAAGTGGGGAGGAGAAAGGAAGCAGTTTCTAGAAGGAAATCTGCCTCTGTGTCTCTACCCACCTCTGTCCCCAGAACTCCTAAAAGATGCAGCAGGATGATAATGATGTAGATGGGCCCCACAGATGTCTTATGTGAGGCCGGATGGGGAGAGAGATGGTTGATTTCTCCCTAGCCGCCTCTGCCACCCTGGACCCGCTGGGCAGGCTAAGGACTGATGAAAGACAAGTCAGTCCTAGGCCTTACTCAGGGTTTCCTCAGGTTCTTGTCTTCCT
>JAJIBD010031487.1:0-25884 GCA_021461705.1 Cryptotis parvus
CACAGTGTTCCAGCACCCCGCCCTCCACCAGTGCCCATCTCCCACCACCCATGTGTTCTTATTTTAAAGCATTATAGAGATTTAAGCTAACCATATTCCACAGGACATAATTATCATCAGTACCTAAAGGTTTTCCCCTATTGAATTTTTTATGAGTAAAAAAATACACTACTTATACGCTTAATACTAGGCACTGTTAAAAATACTTTTCATGTATTTGCACGTTTTTAAAATTAAAGCACAATATGTACAATTGCATTAATATTAATGTTTAGGGCATATATTGTCACTGTCCCACAACTACAAGAGAGTACCAGCATGCTTCTGTGGCACCTCTAAATCCTTTCTCATTCCCTTCTCTCACTGGCAGACTCAGTTCCCTAGGTAGATTCTTGGATCTGCTCACACACTAACATGTTTGTTCTGTACAATAACCACAATATTCTGATAAATTAGTACAGTTGGTTCTGCTCTCTAACATTTTTTCTCTCAGGGGTCGACCACTCCTGGCTATGCATTCAGGAATTACTCCTGATAGTGCTTGGGGACAACAAGGATTCCACAGGATGGATATGTCATTCCCAACGCTCTCCCTTCTGAAATCCGACATGCCATTTCGTTGGTAAAGAAGGGAACAGCACCAGGCCCAGACAAAGTCAGACCCGAACACCTGAAGAATCTGCCGTCGGTACTCATCAATACACTAGCTCGGCTCTTCACACTCTACCTGTCCGAATGCAAGGTGCCCTCCCAATGGAAAACCAGCAGGACAGTTCTACTGTTCAAGAAGGGAGACATTCACGACATCAGCAACTATCGCCCCATCTGCCTGTTGTCCGTCATCTACAAGCTGTTTATACGAGTCATCCTGAACAGGATTAGCACAACACTAGATGAAGGACAGCCATGCGAGCAAGCAGGCTTCCGGAAAGGATTCAGCACAATCGACCATATCCACACGGTAACCAAGCTCATTGAGGTTTGTAGGGAGTACAAGATGCCGCTCTGTCTCACGCTCATTGATTTACAGAAAGCCTTTGATTCTGTGGAGACTGAAGCGGTCATCGAAGCCCTAGCCAAACAGGGCATTCATTCAAACCCAATACATCAAGATCCTTCATGAGCTGTATTAAGGATTCACCACCAAGATCTCACCATTCTACAAAGAAGTGATCATTGATATCAAAAGAGGGGGTTCGACAGGGTGATACCATTTCACCAAAACTCTTCAGTGCCACCCTCAAGAACATCATGCGACAATTAGAATGGGAAGGAATGGGAATGAAGATAGATGGTCGGCAACTACACCACCTCCCGCTTCGCTGATGACATCGTTCTAATAACACCAAACATTAGCCAAGCGGCACAAATGCTGGTTGACTTCGACCGAGAATGTAGAAAGATAGGTCTACAGCTGAATCTAAAGAAAACCATGTTTATGAAAAATGAACTAGTTCCAGAGGCCCCATTCACTCTCAATGGAACAAACATCTCTGAATGCAACAGTTATGTGTACCTAGGTCGAGAAATCAACATGATGAACGACCTAAAACCTGAGCTGCGCAGGAGGAAGAGAGCAGCATGGAATGCCTTCAAAGGCATCGAAGAAATAGCTAAAAGGACAAAGAACCTCCGGCTCCTGGCACATCTCTTTGACTCCACCGTTCTCCCTGCATTAACATATGCCTCAGAGACCTGGGCCCTATGAAAGCAGGATGAGAATGCTATTTGGGTCTCCCAGAGAGGAATGAAAAGAGCTATGCTTGGAATATCATGCCTCACTCAAGTGAGAAAAGGAATCCGGAGTTCTGACCTCCGTCGCTATTCCAGAATCAGGGATGCTGTCTCGTTTGCCAAGGCATCGAAAATCAGATGGGCTGGACATGTAATGCGATTTGGAGACAACCGCTGGACTAGAGCTGTTACCGAATGGATCCCACTGGATGTCAAAAGATCACGTGGCCACCCACCTACAAGATGGTCAGACTTCCTTGTCAGGACCCTGAAGGAACGGTTTGAGGCTCTTCATATTCCTGAATCAACCAGATGCCATTGGGCTACACTGGCACGTGATAGGGTCCAATGGAAATGTTAGTGGCACTCGCTCGAGCAAATAGATGAATAACGGGATTCAAGTGATCAAGTGAAGTGATCAAGTGATGATAAATAAGGTAATATTTATTTCCTGTTACCTTTGAAAAATTACTTAAAATCCCTATCTCATTTTCTTGCTTTTAGAATGAGATAAAAAAAAATAGACCTGATTTCTTAGTGTAGTTTTTCAGTAATAATAGTGACCTTGAGTATCCTGCATGATATTCAGTATTCTGGGTTTTTTGGACTGTTTTTGTAATTGTGTTATTTGTGTTTGTAATTGCTTCTGCATAACCTTTATCTACTCTTCTCTTAGGTTTCCTGTCTACTGATAGATTTACAAAGGTCACAAATACACTATAATTCTGGTTTCTATGTCAGCTCTAGATACTGCTCATGTCTTTTGAGTCTTATCATTTTGCTAATGGTGTCCTGGGTTGACAGGGATATTCAATTTACATATAATTGTATTTATCAATAGTGTTCCAAATGTACAGAACATAAAGATTAAAAAGCACAGTTCATGACCTAAAGAACTTAAAATCTAGCTAAAGAATCAAGAACTGGGGCCAGAGCGATAGCACAGTGGGTAGGGCATTTGTCTTGCATGTGGTAGACCCAGTTTCAATCCCCAACAACCCATATGGTCCCCCAAGCACTATCAGGAGTAATTCCTGAATGCATAGCCAGAAGTGGTCCCCTGAGCATTTGCCTGGTGTGACCTAAAAAAAAGCAAAAAGAAAGAAAGAAAGAAAGAAAGAAAGAAAGAAAGA
Organism: Cryptotis parvus; assembly: GCA_021461705.1. Taxonomy (NCBI): domain Eukaryota; kingdom Metazoa; phylum Chordata; class Mammalia; order Eulipotyphla; family Soricidae; genus Cryptotis; species Cryptotis parvus. The sequence goes on from JAJIBD010031487.1 coordinate 2,868, forward strand.
AAGATCAAGAGATACTATGTGAACAAGTGTTAAATATTACATTAAAGCATGCAATAAATATCAATCTTGAATGAGCATTCAAATCTCTCTGAGCTTTAATTCCCTTATTCTGAAAGTGGGAACTAAAAAAAAACTTTCAATTTCTTATAAGATGTGAACAGCTCAGTCTTACCTGAAATATACTACCAACTGCCATTCAGATAAAGAGCAAAATACATGAGAGGGCCGGAGTGATAGCCCAGCTGTAGGGCGTTTGCCTTGCACGGCTGCTCGCCTGGGTTCGATCCCCGCATCCCATATGGTCCCCGGAGCACCACCAGGAGTAATTCCTGAGTGCAGAGCCAGGAGTAACCCCTGAGCATCGCCAGGTGTGACCCAAAAAAAGCCAAAAAAAAAAAAAAGAGAGCAAATACATGAAATAATAATGGCTACCATTTGTGAAATTCTTATTATAAGAAGCTATATTGAAATTTTACAACTTCCTGCAATACATTATCAACAGCATTTTTCAGATGCAGAAGCCTAAGTTCAGAGACAAGGGTTGCACTGCTAGTAAATGGCAGTGACAGGTCTAAAACACGTTTATTTGACCCTAACCACATGTACTTTCCACTATGCCAAGTTATCGTCAGGAAGCCTGCCAGAGAAGCAATGAAATTTCTCTTTGGCTTCAGGGGGAAAGTCAGCATCTGAATAGACAGAAGAGAGGAAAGGAAATGGAGCCAGTCTGAGAGGGTTTAAGGGATGAAAAGGCAGATGAAAGACAAAACTGTGTCCCTCAGGAGTCAAGTCTGCCCTACCACAGTCTGGGACAGAGAAGCCAGTAGGAGACACCTTTTTGTTTCTGCTCTCTTCCTCCTTTTTTTAAGGAAGCAGGAGTCTCCCTGGTGAGCCTGAGAAAGAAGCCAAGCACGCGTTGTTTTGACTCAAGGATGCCCTAGAAGCATGTTTTTTTCTGCTTTTCCACAAACTGTGAAACTACAGTTTTACACAAGCCAACTTTCCAACTCTTTTATGCCTAGGGCATGTGCTGAATTCTGGGGTGAAGTAGATGCAAGTCTTTGGTCCCCTGAAGGCTTAGCTTGTGACCGCTTGCCCTGCTTTTCTGAAGAAGGAAATTAATATTGTGTTCCCTGTCAGTCAGAATTTATCTCAATAAATTCTGAAGTTGCGTGAAAAGGGTGGGGTGCTCATTGAGGGCCCCCAAAACCACAACAGGAGGCACTCAACAAACCATGGTAGAAGAGTAAATGTGTCAAGTTCAGAGGTCAATGAGAATGGCGTGCCGATTTGTGCAAGACGGGGACTGAGTGGCTAAAGCCTAGAGCATTATGGTGACCCCAATAATGGAAGACTTACAGGAAAGGCAGGGTGCTTGGTCTTGGTGTTGACAGAGGAGTCCTGGGAGTCTTTGAGCCATGGACAAGGAGGCGCAGACAGCTTAGCCTGCAGACGGTACTGGGTTGTAGGGAGACCAGGGCAATGCCTAACGCTGAAGAATCAGCAGAGATTGGTTTCAGAACTTCAAAAGTTAGGCCAGAGGCCAGATGAAGGTTTGGCCTAGGGGGAGAGGACCCACATGCCAGAGCTTGGGAGTTTGGGAGTGGGAACGGTCAGGATACAGTCTGGGGGTTGCCATAAGAGGAGGCAGATTCTGAAGGCGCTGCTCTGCGAAAAGCAGAAGAGCAGGCCTGGGAATGGTGAGGTGGGACTACAAACCTGGGGTGGCCAGTGCATTTGCTCTGGGGCCTCAAGATACTAACGCGACCACAGATGGGAGCAGTTTGGGGGGTCCCAAGCGCCAGACGGAACACACATTTGAAGGCCACTGGGAGGAAGCTGCTAGGACCCTTGAACTTGCGGGACCCTAAGGAGGCAGGAGTGAGGCAGGGGAACCGGGATGGGGGGTGGGGGCACCGTTGCTGGACCAAAGGAAACGACCCGAGACTGAAGGCAGTCGTCGGAGACAGGGTCTTTCTGGTAGGGCAGTGCGGCCGCCAGGCTTCCCACAGGAAACGCACAGTCAGAGCCACAGTAGCCTCCCGCGCCCTCTCCGGCCGCGGCTGCCCTGGACCCCGGCTGGCCGGCCGCGGCGGGGATCCCCGCACTTCCGGACGTGTCCTGCGGCCCGCTGGGGAGGGGGTGCCCGACTTCCTTCTTCTCCAGCTTCCCGCCTCGGGCCCGTCCAGGGGCACCGCAGCTCCTCCCACCTGGCTGCCGCCACCAGCGCCGTCTCCCGGGGTGGGGTTTCCCTTCCCGGGGGTCCGACGCGGAGAGGGGCGGGAAGCGCGGAATTGAGCGCGGCAGCCGCTGCAGCAGGAGTGGGCGGAGCCGGGAGGAGCCGGGGGAGGAGCCGGGCCGGGGAGGAGGGTCTGCAGGGGGCGGCCCGCGGCGGATTCCCTCGGAGGCTGCGCTCGGCTCCGCTCCCACCTTCGTGTCCCTGCACCTTCGTAGCCCGCCGCGGGATCATGGTGAGCAGCGGGGGCGCCGTGGGCATCCGACAGGGGAGGCGGGGGCGAACCCGCGGGACCCCAAGAAGTTTCCGGGTGCGCCTAGGGGGCCGGCGCCTTCAATTTTTCACCCTCTTCCGCAGATGTGGACTCGCTGGCTCGCGCTCGCGCTGGTGACCATCGCCTGGGTCCGCGCCGAGGTAAGTGAGCGGCGCGCGCGCATCCTGGGGGCGCATCCCGGACCTGGCCGTGTGGGGAGCCGGCCGCTGGCCCCGCAGCGGGACTCCAGAAACTTGCCTGGCCCAACCCGGGAAAGTAGTTTGGGCCCCAGCTCTGCTAATATGGAGGGAGAGCAAAGAGGGGGGGAGGCAACGAGCGGGGCCCTTTGGGACGCGGGCGGCGACGAGAGCTGCAGCCGAGTTCCAGAAGACGCCCCAAATCTTCGCCTTCACTTAAGGGGAGATTGGGACTTTGCAGAGATGTTTGCGAGTCTGTCTCTTGGGTTGCAGGGAGTGGTGGGGGGGGGCTTCAATAAATTCTTCCTTCGACCGTAATTAATTTTTTTGTTTTGTTTTATGAAGCAAGATTGTGATGCTCTTTTATTTATTGATTGATTTTTTTTCCCTTTGTAAACTGCCCAGGGATTTTATGTTATTCACAGGACTCCACTAACGGCCTCCTAAAATCTCAGTTTTCCCTTAAAACTAGGATTGCGCAAGTGTGAGGGCCGCAGTGCTCTTGGGGGCTCCATGTTTCCAGGCAAAGTAGTTTGGTGCTTTTCGGTAATATTTTCTTTTCCACTCCGGTGACCTTCCTTGAGACACTGCAAACCAGCCAACAAACCATTCCTTCGTAAGCCCCCTCCGTCAACTCAGAGGGTTTGGGGCAGAAAATAAACAGTTCTAAATTCCCTAGGCTCTAGTCTCCAGAAAAGTGAGGTCAGAAACCAAACATTTGATAATTATGGCAGGAAATGTGGAAGGAATTAAAAAAGCATGAGGGAGAAGAAATGGAATGTACATTACAAAAGAAATCGCTCCCTGGTGCATGCTTATTCTCCCTCTTTGAATTTTTTTTCTTCATATTGCAGTCTAGCTCCACCCTGAGCGTAACAGTCTGACTTAGACCAGAAAAAAAAATCATGAAAGCATGCAAAGTCTTTCTGGTGGAAAAAGAATCATGTTATACTGAACTCTTACTTCATTTACTGCTGTCTTGTTGATTGCAGTAGAATCATGACTTCTTTTTACTCAGGATGAAGTGAATCAGCCCATGTTTAGTGGTTATTTGTGTGGTGTTAACACTCCCATTTTAATGATGGGGAAATTGAGAGGAGTGTTTCCATTATTTAGTCAGTGGCCCAAGCAATTTAACGCTAAGGAATGTGGAGACAGAGAGATTGTGCAGCAGGCATTGGACCCCACTTCATTCCCCTGCAGCACGTAAGTTCGCCAGGAGTGAGCCTAAGCACAGAGCCAGGAGTAAGCCCTGAACCCCACAGGCTGTGGCTCGAAATCCATGCAACCGAACCAAATTCAAACAAGGCAGAAATGATAATGGGTTGATTTGAACCCCAAATCAACTTCTTAAATAGTCCACCATCCAAGCAAGTAACGAATCAAGTACATTTATATAGCAGATATGAGGCTGTCATGTGTTCAAAGCTGTCCTGTTAAGGAGACCTGGTTACCCCCCATTTCTCAGGGAGAAAACAGGTTGAGGTGGAAAACACCTTGAGCAGGTTGGAAAACATCAGGGAAAACACCTTGAGCAGGTTGACTCTGCTCAAGGTGACACAACCCCTTTGTTCTACAGAAGGATCCAAGCCTGCTTGCTCACACTTTTGGAACCCTCTTACACTCTAGCCCTGCTGCTTGCATTTTATTTTCCAGTGTTTGAAATGGAGAGAGACTCTACTGGTTGATGTCCCTTGGCTAAGGCACCTCCCCAGCCCCTAGCCCCAACCCTGCTGTGGTGAACCCTTAGTTTTATAGCACACTTAGAAATGGCCAACCAGGACATGAAGTCACTCTGAACTGGAAGGAGTTTGAAACTTGAAATTTCCTTCACTGGGCTCTTGGGCTCAGGTTCGGGATCTGGTCTAGGTTGTGGGCACATGCTCCTTCCCAAGATCTACAGAGGAAAAGCGGCCATTTCCTGCTCGAGGTGGAGCAATGAACGGGTGTTCTCGCAGAATTCTCAAGCAAAGTCTGTGGGGAAAGAGGCCAAGTCAAGAAGTGCTGAGGCGAGAAAACTGAAGGAAAGCGTTGGTCAGAAGGAGGCTGAGTAGAAGGTTGCATTTCAGGATTCCGGGTTACTAAGGATGACTTCAAATCAATTTAATCTGACCCTAGAAATATTTGGCAAGGTTTTAGTCCTTGCCTACCTTTAATTATTGGTTAAAAAAAAGGTAAATTAAGCCTAGCAACTTTGTTTTACAAGCGCTTTATCATGCAGTTGATGGTGCTCACAGAATTTTTTTTCCTTGTTAGCTCTACAAAGCCAGTCTTTATGGTTATGAACCCACTTCAAAGGTCTTTATAACTGAATTTACACAAATATTTGTTGACTTTCAAAAGATGAAATTAAAACTTTCCCCAGTATTTATTGGTGTATTATAAGCACAAAGATTCAATTCAATGTTTCATTCTGTTTTGTTTTTTTTTAATAAGATTGTCAAAGAGATCATGTCAATATTTGAAGAGATCAAGCTTTTAGGGTTTTCATTTTATTAGTTTTAGGCCATCCCTGGTTGTGCTCAGGACATAATTTCTGTCTCTGTATTCAGAGATCCCATCTGGCAGGACTCATAGAACCATATGGGGTGCCAGGGATCAAACCCAGGTTGATTATCTGCAAGGCAAGTGCCCTGCCCACCGTACTGTCTCTCAGCCTCTGCTCTTAAGTCGTCTTGATGGAGCCTGCTATGGAAGATGGAAGGTGGGTGTATTTCCATGAGTCTCTGTAGGTGGGTTCAGGTCTGGGCTAAGATACTAGCTAGGGGGACTCCATGGTCCATTTTCTTCTCAAAGATAGGTTAGCTGTTGCTGAAGTGTACCCCCCAGTTTCCCATAACAGTTGTCTCTGCTGACTCTCTGGTCTTCAACATTTCTGGTTTATACAGTCGTCATTATAAATCCCATCTCAGGGAACTAATTCAAAAGCAGAACACCCATTCCAGTAAAGGTAACGAGTTACCAACCATGAGTGCATCATTGAAGATAATGGTAACAAGCAAGAATAAAAATAATAAACATAGGCAAGATATTTTAGGGCATTGTCTTTCTGAAACCAGATTTTTGTTTGATTGTTTGCTTTTGGGTGGGGGCCATGTCTGGTGTTGCTCATGGCTTACTTTTAGCTCTGTACTCAGGGATAACTCTTGGTGGTGCTCAATGGACATTATTTGGTGCCGGGGATTAAATCCTGGCCAACTACATGGAAGGGAAGTGCCCTACCCGCTGTAGTATCTCAGATTTCTTGATTTTGTTTTCTCATCATTTACATGTAATTAATCAACCACAGAGGTTTTATTGGCTTCCTCTGTGTTGCTTAGAATTGTTCTAATGGTAGATTCAGGCAGTCCAGAATCCGCCAGATTCTGGAGTCTCTGCCATATTCTCTCGCTACTTCTTGGAGTTGCCCAGACTCTAGGATTTTAATATTCAATTTGTTCATTTATCACTAAATAATTTATTATTTGTTTATATTTTGGAATCACTCTTTCTGTGATTCTAAAAGAAATAGCTTTAAAAACAACAGGACACAAATAGCCAAAACAGATTAAACAAACAAGCTTCAAAGTTGAGACCCTGGTCATTGAAAGCATTTTTAAAAGGGAGACAAAAGTGCTTTCAAAAGGAAATATAGGAGGATTCCTATAGAAAGCTCTTGATTGTGTGATAGCAGGAATCAAATCCCAGGCTCCTGAGGAGGAAATTGGGACTTGAGCTGTGAGACAGAGAACAGGATGCAGTGGACTGGATGGAAAGTCCCAAGGCTTTAAAAAAGCTAAAGTCTTCAAAGTCAGTACGGCAGAACAAACATTCCACAAGGATGAAGAAAGTAAAGGATGAGCTGTAAATACCAATGGTTACACATGGAAAGCGGAAAATGTCAGTGTTTTGGTTCCTATTTCTACAGATAACTAAACATTGAGCCAGAAGATCTCTAGCAGACACAAGTATTATTAGCCTCATGATACCTGTTGTTATCAGGTTGAAAATACCCTTAACCTTCTATGGGTTCTTTTTTGTGAGTGAGGTGATTATAATGTCCTCAGGTCAAATGTATACTTTTATCTAAAAGCATCTGTGTCTGTCTTGCTCCACGAGTGGGTCATTAACCATATGGGCTTTCACTTACCTCACAGTGTCCCTGGCAGGATTCCCACAGCTGGCCGAGCACAGGGCAGCCTCATGGAAGAACACCCGGATGCTTTTCTTTTTTTGCCTTACATTGCTTAATAGCTTCCTTACCAGCAGTGTGGGCCACATGCTTAAAGCCAGTAGCCACTGTGTGTGTGTGTGTGTGTGTGTGTGTGTGTGTGTTGTGTGTGTGTGTATCTCATAATATTATTATTGCCTTTCAAAAACATTAATAATAGGTTTCCTTTAATTTTAAAAAATTTTTTTTGGGCGGCGTACAAGTCTTTTATGTTTCGGTTGGTGAGTTTTCTTTTTTTTAATTGCTTTTGGGTCACAGTGATGCTCAGGGGTTATTCCTTGCTTTGCACTCAAAAATTACTCCTGCCTGGACTCAGAGGACCATATGGGATAACCCGGGGATCAAACTCAAGTTTGAAGCCAAAGCAAACACCATATCGCTGTACTATTGCTCCAGCCCTGGTGAGTTTTATAACCCATCGATGCACTCACATAACAACAACTCAGTGGAGTTTGAGAGAGTGGGTAGAAAGAGGCTGTAGACTCCTATGTGTGAAAACCATTACAGTGAGACAGTGGTAATCAAGTTCATCAAGGTCACATTCTTCTTGCCTAAGGATCATCTAATTAGTCCACTCTGCTCATAGCCCCTTTCATGGCAAGCTTTTTTAAAGTAAAGTTTAAACAGTAACAAATCTTATCTAATTAATGAAAAGATAAATTACCATCTCCATATGAGACTTGCGGCTGAGGTAGTATTTGAGTATTTTAACTCATCACACCAGTACCTGAATTAGAAAGTTGTTTTCCTTCTTAACTTAGGGACATAGAGCAGACCCAATTAAATAGTCATCATTTACCTGAATCTACTTTTGTACATTTCCAACAAGCTTTGAGGACATTGACTTCCCTCTTGGGCAGGGATGTTTCAGGCCTTGATATAATTGAGAAACTACATCAGGAGAAAACACACATTGCCTGTTCATTATTCATTTTTAAATGGACTGTACCAATTAGGTGCCATTTACGAGGCATTTCTAGAGTTTACTGGCCATAATTTAGAACTTAGAATGTACTGCATGTGCTCATCTATAGAAGAGTTAACAGCAATCAGTGTGTGCCACTGAAGCAAGGTTTACAAAATTTTAAAACTCTGGCAGTGACGTGTAGTTTTATTTTAAAGCATGATCCCTAGGCCAGAGAGAGATACTGTGGCTAGAGTGTGCCTTGCATGCTGACCTGAGTCGATCCCTGTACCAACTGGCAAGCCTTTCAGGAGGCGATCTCTAAGTGTAGAGCTTAAACTAAGCCTGTGCACAGCCAGGTGTAGCCCAGAGTGCAAAGGAAAAAGAAAACCTACCCCAGTCCCTTACCCTCTCAAATGTGTGAAGATGGAGAAGAAAGTAAAACAAAATGTCTTAAAATTCATCACAATGATTCTTGTGACCTCCCTTTTTCAAGAGGAATTTATCACCGAATGTACATGGTTTTATTGAATTCAAAAGTTAATGGTGATTTTCTGTCAAAATCTGATCAGAAAATCAGCTCATAAAAAACATAGAGATTGTAGAGAAAGACTAGAGCAAAAATAAAATCATCATTAATTCCAGCCACCTAAAATAATTCAGCCTTTCCATTTCCCCTTTTGGAGAAGTTGTCAAAATCAATCAGTAGATGCATGCAACATGCCAACTGGACGCTGGAACATTAGAAGTGAAGGCTTCCCAACATTGTGAGGTCATTAGTTTGGGGCTAGCACTATACTGGCATGTGCTTCAGCGTGGTCCATCTTTGTACCATAACTGACATTGCTAATCAGTGAAGAATTCTTTTCCTACTGAGCTTGGAGAAGTTTTGAAAGTCTGTCTGAGGCCGAGTGATAGTACAGCGGGGCAGGGGCGTTGGCCTTGCTCTTACACCCACTCTGGTTCAATCACCAACATCCCCTTATGGCTCTCTAAGCACTACCAGGAGTAATTCCTGAGTGCAGAGCCAGGAGGAACTGGCCGAGCATTGCTGGGTGTGACCCAAAGAGCCAAAAGAAAAGAAAATGCCTTTGTCCATAGCCCACTCTGGTTCAATCACCGACATCCCATATGGTTCTCCTAAAGCCACTACCAGGGTAATTCCTGAGTGCAGAGCCAGGGTAACTGGCTGAGCATTGCTGGGTGTGACCCAAAGAGGCAAAAGCAAAGAAAATGCCTTTGTCAGCACTGTTCTTGGTAACCGTTGGCAGTCATACAGTCTGTGTGAGATAAAATGCCATGTGCCGTTCCTTTGATAAAATAAATCCATTTATAAACATTGCTGTGTCTTTGGCCAAAATTTGGGTGATTTGAAGGCAGTGTGGGACATTGTGAAACAAGACTATATGGGGTAATAGGTGTCAGGCCAGGACAGCAATGGTAAAATGGCCAGGAAACTCTCTGCCTGCTTGGCCCAAGCTTTTAACTTCAGAGGAATTCAGATACCTTATACCCGTCTAATGTTTGGCCATCCAACAAAAATATGATAATGAGAATTTCTATAGCCCATTCTGCTGGGGTAAAGTTGTTCCTGCTAGAGATCTAAATGCACTGCTGCTGTCATAGATAACAACTTGTGCATTAGAGCCTGTCTGATAATAACTCTAATAAACCCTTTTGGTTAGTTGGGTACAGAACATGCCCTATAAATCTGTATTTTCTGCTGCAGTTGGAATGTTCCAAGTAATCTCTTCTCGAGACATTTTATATTCTCATTTGGAAGCCCATCAGCCAATAAGCTATTCCAAATTAAAGCCCCTGAATTCACTGACCCTTCACAATGTTCCTGAATAATCTAAATGCTATTTGTGACCAACTAATCTATTGCCAAAGGAGATGCGTACTGTTTATGACAAAATTCATCATATGGTGTGTGTGTATATCTGTGTGTGTGCGGCGCCCACCTTGAGCATAATAGATATTGGCTTGAATTAGTGTAGTATCTTTGACTTTAGTATTCTATTGTGTATCTAAAGCAAAATGTACCCCTCCCATCTTGCCTGCTTCAATGATACTACCTGATTGTAGTTTACTAGTTCCCTACAGAAATGTCTAGTAGTCATGATAATCATCTGCTGCTCTTAAGAACAGTGTGACATTAAAAGGCAGGGACCTTGGAGGTCCCTGATGAGAAAGAAACTGTCCTCTGCTCAACAGATCTGGTCCTTGGGATCCAAATCTCTGGTTTCTACCTGAAGGTGATTCGCCATAACGCCACCAGTTCGAAAAACCCTGAAACTATAGCAGAGGGCTGGGTGCCTTCTCAGGAAATTAGGAAAGAAGTTCCGTCTGGGCTCCTGGGGTCATTTTTGATGTATTTTACCTCACCCCACCTAATGAGTGTCTCCAGTAGGTGGCGGTTTCTTATTATTGAAACCCATCTAAGACTGTTTCTGGCTGCCTGGAACCTCTGAGTGCCTCATTGCCTGTCACTCAAGCTGTCCACTGAGTTACTTTCCTTTCCTTATTTACTCTTCTCTTGTTGTTCTAAATCTAAAGTGTGATGCATGATGTGTGATAAAATTATTTATTTGAGCTCTGTTCATGATTCCTGTCTCAGAGTTTCCCACTGCTTAGAATTTCCTTAGTAAAAACAATGGAGCATCTTTGTTATAATATTTGGTCTCTTATACTGTCCAAACCACTTCCACAGTCATAAGAGCAAAATGGGCATTTTCTATTCATATTAAGACTTTTCTGCTACTGAATTTATGTTGGGGCAACATTGCTGAGGAACCAGCTGTGATAGAAAGCATTTGGAACACCTGTTCCTCAATAAATTTCATTACCCTCAGGGAGGAGGACATTGACTTAATTGATACCTATAGTAGGCGGTCTAATAATTATCTTGTAGTGACAAACCCTGAGAATAAAACAAAACAAAAACAAAAGACCAGCCTTTAAAGGTTAGGTTGGTAAACTTGGAAAAGCAGAGGAAAAGCAGGCTTAGTCAGGGTTGGAAACTCTGCTCTTCTCTATCCTTGGAACTTCCTGCGTTATATATTTATCAATTAACATATAATGCGTAAAATGTTTCTTTGCAGTTAACTGACTGGTCTAGAAAATTAATCAAAACCTGGTGGGAGGTCATGAAAACTTTGTGTATGTGTGTGTGTGTGTGTGTGTGTGTGTGTGTGTGTAAAGTGCCCAATATGGTGGAAATTAAGCTCAAATTTTTTAGTGGTGGAGTAGGTGCTGCGCTTAGAAACAGCCTTGTACCTGTATGAGTCCATGGGTGTCTCAAATTAAGTTGACTTATAGACTAGTGCAGCCAGAATTGCTTATTGTTGTGTGAAGTCCCTGGCCAACTTATTAGAGTTGGCCTCAGTATTTTACTGGGCACTTCCAGGTCTTTTCGTTGTAATGGTTGCAACTCAGTGGTGCTGGATACCCCATAACCACCACAGAACTGCACTATTCAGAAGCTCCCAGATTGGCCCTTCTGCTTTTTCCAGATTTAAAATATTTCCTCAGCACCTGCCTAGAAACTACCTTCTGTGAGTTAACAAGGCCCCCATTTGTCCTAGAGGTGACTGCTGCTCCTGGGTGGACCTGGCAACCCTCAAGAACTGTATCATACACCTGAGCAACACTACACAAAAAGCAAGAATGTACCCCCCAGGTCATAATTTCCACACGGGGCTCATTGATAGAATGTTTTCTTTATCCTAAAAGGATGCTGGCGACTAACAGGCCCTTACCGTAGAAGACCTGCCCAGGGGCCAGAGTTGTAGCACAGCAGGGGAGTTAGGAGGGCTGTTTGCTGCACTGGCTGACCCAGGTTCAATCTTTGGCATACTATTGACCCCCAAGCACCTCCAGGAGTAATTCCTGAACTCCAGAGTCAGGAGTAACCACATCACTGGAAGTTCCCTCCCCAAGCCCAGAAGGCACTGGTAAGTGTTCCTAGTGTGCTCCATATCACATTAAGTCTCCTGACCACGAGAAGTACATTTGATAGTCAGGATGAGGATTTACAGAGCAGTGGACCAATTTTAATTCTATCTTTGTTGAGCTGAGAGACATTACCTATGTCACTTTATCTCTCCTTGTTCACTCTCCACATCTGTGAAATAACGAGCTTTAGCTCTGTCTTCTACCTCTGGGTCCAAACAGATAATGGAAGTGGTTTCTTCTACTCACGGCTGACAGTCAGCTCTGGAAACAGACACTGTCAGGGATGGTGTCTGCCCTATAAAGGAATCAGTGTTCCCTGAAACGCTAACAAAAATGTCATGTCAACAAAATTCTCAACTCTTATACTACTATTCACTAGGCATTGTCATTTTTGCAGTCTATGCTGGTTTTGCGTTATTACTCCAGCGAAGACTGATTGATTTATCTTGGGGAGAAGATTAATGGTTTAACTGGGGCACAATGAAGCTGGACTACTGACTTTAAATCCAGCACCGCCTTCTACTACCTCTGTGATCTTCTGGAGTTACTTGACTTTCTGGACTTGGTCCTTCATTATATGAAATGGACTGAGGGGCTGGAGAGATAAAGTAAGGCTACTGGTTTGATTCCGGCACATTAGACCTTATTTACCACTAGGTGATCCTGAATGCAGAGCCCTGAGCACAGTCGGCTGTGTTGTAAAAATCAACAAAAATAAATAAAATCGATATCATATGAGTTATTTACCCTTAACTGTGAGGTATCAAATAAGTGCTGTGAGGATCAAATGATTTTTTTTTTTGTAAAGCAATTAGAAGATAACACGATAGAGTGTAAACTAGCATTTGTTATTCTTGTAGCATCTTTGTTTATTGAAACAACTTCAAGTTCTGTGTGCGTGTGTAATGTGTGTGTGCGTGTGCTAGCATGTGTGTTTGTACATGTGTGTGTGGGCTCCTTTTGCCTCTTTAGGGTGAAGGACCACCTATATGTAAGAGAGGCTGCAATATTCATCTCAGTGATTATTTAAACACGCCAGAATTCATATCTTGCTTTTGCTGAGCCAGTCTTGCCCTCCACATTTCTCAAGATTGTTTCCTCCATCAAAGCTTTCATCTTCAGAAAAAGAATAACTGCCCACAGAGCACCTCCTGTGGCTAGGCAGGAGCTATACGAGCCAACCTGATTTCTCCCAAAATATAGTGAACAAAGTGAAAGAACTAGAAAAGGGAATGGAAAGTGGCCAGAAAAGGTAAAGTAATAAAATTTCTGGAATTTTTTCTACATTCCATTTTTCTTGTGTCCCTTTCCCTATATTTATGGATTTGTACTGTATTTTTAATTGTTTCATTGTATCACCATTTAATAAGCCATTACAAAGCTCATTCACAGAAACTCATGGTTGGAAGCTTCAGTCATATATTCCCAGAAATCATCCCTCTACCAGGCGTATTTCCCATTTACTATCCATCACAATGTCCCCAGTTTCCCCCTCCCCCCAGCCCTACCTCCTGGCAGCGTTTCTTCTCTCTCTCTCTCTCTCTCTCTCTCTCTCTCTCTCTCTCTCTCTCTCTCTCTCTCTCTCTCCATTGTGGTTTGAAGTAAAGACACTGAAAGGTTATCATGTATATCCCTTTATCTGTTTTTAACACTCAGTTCTTGCCAAAGTGATCATTTTCCAGCTATTATTGTCCTTGGGTCACTTCTCTATTTTAACTACCCTCAACCCCACACACTGTATTTAGATTACAACCATTAACAGTTCTACTGACCCCTCTTTTCCCTGGCCTTGGATATTAGTCTCCTTACTATTTTTTAATATCCCTGATAGATGTACCATTTTCATTGAATGGTGTTTGCCATCACGTTCTTTTATTAATGGGGCTTCAATGCTCAGATCCATGGCGTGCCGCGTATCAGCCTGATTGTGCAGGCTGGTCAGAGATCTCCCACAACTTGCAGTTCTCAGGCTCTCAGGGATGATGATGCTGAGGATGAAACCAGGGTCTCTGCATGCCGAAGTTCACTCAATATCTTGCATTGTCTCCCCTGCCTGTCCTCTTCTTGCTGTGGTCCCCCATAGGTACAAGCTCATAAATACTAAATTGACTTTGGAAAATAAGACTGGACAAAGAAATGGGAACCTTTTGCTTTCGTTGTTTGAAGTAAATACCTCAAAGACAGGAGTAAGAGTGCTCCTGCTCCCTTTAGGGACATCTTTGGTGTTTTGTCTGCGAGGTCTATGCACAGTCTGGCAGCAGGTCCCAGAATCAGACCCTGTAGCCCATTGTCAATAGCCCAGAGCCAATGGGTTCCTGGCCTGCCCGAACCCTCAGCTTCATATTTTCCTCAATCTCGTCTAGTCTTTTCTTTCTGTTCTTTCTTCTCTGTTACAAGGGAAGCATACTGGGGTATCTACATCAGGAACTCAAGCATCCATGACCTACCAGACTTACGTTTTTGGGTTGCCAGCCCACTATTTTGTTCACCATCTGCAGCAGTACAATTTCTTCAATTAAACTCTTTAAAAAAGCAAGGTAGAGGACCTAGATGTGACTCAGTGAGAGAGTGCTGCCTTGATCTACGAATACAGATGAAACCGGATGCGTTGAGTTCAGTCTCTGGCCTAGGTTTCCTTGTGCACCAGGAGTGAACCTAAGACCGCGGAACTGAAGAGTAGCTCACCGAACATGGACAGGTAAGACCTAATCAAAACCAAATTTCGAAAAGCAAAGAAGGAGTGGAAACCCAGGAATGGCTCAGTGACAAAAAACCACAAGTTTGGGGCAGAACAATGATCAAAATGCGGTGGGCGTTTGCCCGCACTGCATGTAGCTGACCTGTGCCGGCCTGGGTTCGATCCCCCGGCATCCCATATGGTCCCTTGAGCACCGCAAGAAGTGATTCCTGAGTGCAGAGCCAGGAGAAACCCTGAGCATTGCCGGGTGTGACTCCCCCAAAAAGCCACAAGTTTGGTCCTCTGCCTGAGTCCCAACAACTGCTCTTGGGACCCCTCAGTGCTACTGGTCCGTGATCTCTGGGTACTGTGACCGAGTGTTCAAAAACCACAACTGATATTACCACGAAAAACCACCCCTTCCTTCCTTCCACCCTTCTGCCCAGGGTTCCTAGCAAGCATGTTGCAAGCACCCAGCTAAAGAGCAATAGAGGCACTGGCCCTGGCAAGCTCTACAACCCAGTGTCGAGTTATCTCCATCTTCACAGCAACAGCAGAGGGAAGGCAAGGTGCAGGTAGGTGAAGCGCCTGTTTCCCCTTGCATTGACAGTGCTGACAACTAAGACAACTCCCTCGCATTGTCGGGCGGGTAACTAAGACACAGACCCTGTCTCTGGGCTGTAAAGTCAGTAGAATTGAGCCTGACAACAGGTGGGAAGAGAGGAAAAGGTAGATTTGTTTGATTTTCTGAATTTGATCACTTAGTTATTATGTTTACTTTATCAGTAAGGAAACCTTGGCACAGGAATTCAGTTTTGTTACCAAGAGACCTAGTAAATTACAAGACCAAGGGCCAGCTCCCAGGGAACGCAGTCAGGTTTGCTCTTAGGTCCACTGAGTCTCAGTTCTGAAAATGACTTTGGAGGTAAAGCAGGATTAGAGACATCCTACAGGGCTAAGGATGTGGCCAGCCCCAGTTTGAATTATGTCACTACATTTGGTGCCCTAAGTACAGCCAAAGGAGTAAGCCCTGAGCCACATTTAATTCGTTTATGAGCTGGAAACCTGGTACTGGGGTTATGGCACTTACACTAAGCATATCCCCCTCTCCAGTTGGACCCTGCCACTGCAGACTCCTCAAGCACCTTTGGAAATAACCTGAGCGCTGTTGAATGGCACCCCCAAAAAGAAGGAGAGAAGAAAAGGAAAAAAATAAGCCAAAGAGCTTTGTCTTGCTAGAAAAAGACTCCAAGAAATGCAAAACAAGTCAGCAAACACACTGCCTAAGCCCTGCCATTTTAAATCCTCATATGAGTGCCCCCTTGGCTTAACACGTAAGTGGGTGGATGCCAGGCCTGGGCCTTCTGGCTACCTCTGTGTCCCCACTCAGTGTCCACCTCTTATAGCAGAACTCTGGCACAGTGGTGGGACTCTGCACATGTGGACTCTTTGTCTTTCCTTTGTATGCACAGCTGCTGGACTGGTATTAGCACATTGCAGGACAGCTGCTGGATGCTAGAAGGAAGCCCCAGTGGCTGCTGAGGGGCGAGTTGACACCAACCTGCACTCTCTGGCCCCATGCCCTGTGCCCTGGCCTGGGTTCTTTTTTTTTTTTTTTGCCCACAAGACCAGAGGAAAAAGGAGACCTTTACTCAAAAAACTGGTGTCAGAGATTTTCCCAGAGATTTGTCACTGTTCACTTTGACTGGTATCCATTTCTGCATCTTCATTTTATAACTGAGACTGCCCAGGGTCCTCTTTCCAACAGGCCTCTAGAAAAGGCCATTGCTGTGTGGATTTGTGAATCTTCTTCCTGAATTAGCTAGATGCTGCAGTGGACATTTGAAAGTCTTTTCTTTTGCACTCACAAAGTATATGAAATTTTGGCTGTGGCCCCAAATCAATCTAGCTTGCAAATTATGACTCCCTGGAATGAAAAGAAGTACTCTTAACTTATCCTGATTGCTGGATTAGTGCAGGTTCCTTTTCCCCCAACAGTTGGGTTTCAGCCCCAAGGAAGAAATGTCTTAGATGGCGTCAACTCCCAGCCTGGAGTCTGTCCAGAGATTGTGTCATGTGTTTGCATTAGTGGAACAAAAAAGCAGGCAAGCTTTCCAGCCTAGCTCTGCCTCCCCCTGCCCCCATTCCCCACCCCCCCAACCCCCATTCCCCACTCAGAGAGGCCTGTTAAAGTCAAGACACTGTCTGCTTGGCGCCAGGCCTTTTCGCTTGTCGCCCTGTTTCTGCTGGCTCTGGCTGGGTTTGCTTTCATCACTCATTTTCCCCGGTTTTCTTAGCCTAAAAAGTCTCAAGGAATTAGCATAAGCCACACATAAAGAAGCAGGTAAGTGGTGATGAGACTTGAGGGAGATTCAGCAGTCCTGAGAGGTTTAATGCTGACAAAAGGCCAGCAGTCCTGGTGGAGAGCTGTATCTGCGGCAGAGATCCCTGCTGCCTTCTGATGTCTCCTTCATTGTCCTGAGATTAGCAGGGCTGGTGCGGTTATGATCTCCAGGCCTTCAAGACCTATGAGCTTGGCGAGTGAGGAGTGACCGCCTTTGCAAAACCCAGGCCTTAAAAGGTGCGAACTCCAAAGAGCCCAGCTCTGAACTGTGTCTGTATCAAGGGCTGGCATTCTAGGTGGAATTTTTAAGTTTGCTGCTAAAATAGGAAGAGGATATTTGATGAGCTCTTGTCTTAGTTGACAGTGGAAGGAGGAGCAGTTTGAGAGATGCTGGCCAAGGAATGGGGAAAAATAAGGAATGAATGCAGGAGATATTTGTGTCTCTTACTGTGTACATGCAGAACTCAGTGGAAATGCTTCAGCCTGGGACTGCAAGAAACAGGGGACTTGTCTAGCTGATTTAAGTCCTGAGCACAGGCCGAAGTGGTCCCTGAGCACAGAGCCAGGAGTAATTTCTGAGTACAGCCACTTGTAATCAAAAAAGCAAAATAAATAATGCAAAGAAAAGGAAATTTAAATTTAAAAAATTTAACATGTAGTATTGAGAGCGTCTTTGTGTCCAGGAAAAGAATAACGATTTTCTATTTCACAAAAAAGCTCTAGAGTTGAGGAAATGATTCAGAGTATACAGCCCTGTTGTGGGCCAACCTAGAGCTGGGGAGAAGGAATACAGGAGCTGTGTCCCTGCCATGGGCCAGCCCTGTCTCTGCCCGGCCTGCAGAAACTCCTGAGCAGAGAGTGGGAAATGTGCTTCAAACATATTGGAGTGTAACTTCAGATACCCTCTAAGAAATAGGAACTCAACTACACCGGGAAAAGAATAAAGCTTGATCCCTTGGCATTGAAGTAAGGGAATCTATTTTTTTAAGTAGCGAATAACCCCAAATCTGAAGTGAAACTTGAGCTTTTACTGAATTTGGTGAAGTGGTGGTTCAGGAATCAAGCTGCAGTCGACCACAAGGCAAAGAACTTAACCCTGTGCTATCTCATTAGCTCAGCTTTAACTGAAAAAAAATTTAAATAAAAACAAAACTTCCAAGCGTGAAATGTATACACTTTATTTATGTTGCTATTTGTTTTCAGAGAGGGCAGTGCCCAGGGAACTGTCCCTATTTTATTGGTCATGGGTTGCTCCTTGAGGTATTTAAAGGTACTGTCCTTTTGGGGATCAAACCCTAATCTCCTGCACCATCTCTCAGTATCAACATTTTTCACATAACAGTTTTGTAGTTTGTCTAAGGCCTGAGCCTAATACTGTTTTCTGAGATCTTTCTGCTTCCGCCATATTATCTGGTTCGATCTGGCTTTCCTGATAAAATGTGCTGAAGTTTCTCCCTGGTCCCAGTACCCTTCTCTCTAAAGTTCCAGTCTTTTACTACCCAGGGATTTTCGTCCTTGATGTCTGCCTTAAATCAGTCAAGTTAAGTGATTTGTGAAGGTATAAGAAAATAGGCCAAAACCGATGTCTTAATCCTACTTAAATATTTGGCACGTGCTGACCCTTCTCTACTAAATACCACCAGGTAATACCAGAATGCTGAGTCGTGCTGGCTGGTGGTCCTGCATCAGGGATTTGCTCATTGTTTCATGTGTTTCAACCTAATAAGGTCAGATTTAAAACAAAATCAGTTGTGCGTAGGATAGATTTCTTTGTCCCCAATTAACATTTTGTTTTTAGAGATGAAAAAATGGGAGGCAAAGAATTGAGGACTTTATTGGTGGTGGGAAATGGGTACTGGTGGAGGATGGGTGCTGGAACACTGTATGACCAAAGCCCAAACATGAACATCTTTGTAATTGTATATCGCGGTGGTATAATAAAATATTAAAAAATAAAAATTTAAAAGAAGAAGATAGAAGCTTCCCAATATTCTGGAGGCGGGGTTCAGGGAAGACAGGAAACTCTCTTGTCATTTTTTTTAAATAGTAACAAGCCATGATCTATAGTTCTGTTCAGTTGAATTTCAGACAGCAGTGTTCCAGTGCCAGTCCCACCACCAGTGTCAGCGTCCCTTCACCAGTGTCCCCAGGTTCCTGCCAGCCCCCCAAGCTTTTTTAAAAATTTGGCTATTGTAATTTAGTTTCAAGCTTGCAGTATTGATGCTACAGTTAAGCTATATACATTATATATACACCACACCTCTGTATCATTGATGTATTCGGCCCTGAGCCCTTTCCCAGAACTCCATCTCTTTTTCTTTTACTCATTTCTCCCCCTACACACACTTTTACACACACACACACACACACACACACACACACACCCCTTTTATATTCTTCCTGTCCTTCTTCTGTGCTTGGGTCTATTTCTTCTCCCTGTTTTTATAGGACTTGTGGATTTGTTGTTGTTGATCTTTATAAACTTTTTAAGTATCTTGGATATTAATTATTTATTCAGTGTGTTGAGTGCATCATATTTTCCCATTCAGTTGGGTATCTTATAGTTTTAGCTCAGGTTTTCTTTGTCCAAACATTTTAGTTCAATGAAGTTTCATTTGTTTATTTTTGTTTCTGTTGCCAGTGCTAATCAAGAGAAATCATTTAAAAATTTACAGTACAAATCTTAGAAGAGTATTCTGCCTTTATTTTCTTCAGTGTATTTTATGGATTTGGTCTAATCTTGAGATATTTAATCCACTTTTGAATTGGCTTAGTATAGCTGTGAGATATGGACCCAGCTTCATTTTTTTCATGTGGCTGTCCAGTCTTCCCTATCCCATTTGTTGAAAGGCAAGGCTATCATTACTCTACTTCATGTACCTAATTCCTTTGAATGAGTACTTAATTTCTATAGTTGTGAAGTTTGCTAGTTAATGTACATTAAGTTGCTTAAATGTGTTTATTCATCAGTTTATTCTTTACTTAAATTTCCTACATTATTCAAATATACAGACCTTTTTCTTTAAATCCTGGGTTAGGTGTGTCCTAACTGACTTCTGTCTTGCTTCAGAGCTCAAGTACATAGAGTAACATTTGCAACAGAGGTAAAGGCGGATGGAATTCAAAGACAGTCTGTGCCTGGTATGTCTAAACTTTAAAACAAGTTGATCTATAAAATTTCTCTTAAAAGCAATTAAAAGTCATTAAGCCTCCACTGAGTACAGACTCAGAAATATCTGACTCTCCTTCATTGTCAAGGTACTATCAGGAGGCCCCACATATGATGTCTGGTGACCTTGCCCAGTTCACAATCCTTGAGGTGATGGTAGTATTCTCAGATGCTTGAGCGCTCATCTTCCCTTCTCTACGGATTCATATCTGGAGCTTTCATGGGTTGGACTTTTGCCTATGGTAGTTTACCAAGTCCCCTGAGACAGAAGAAATGACCCTGGCTTCTTCCGGTCTAGGAATCTCTAAGAAATGTGTACTTAGACTCTTCCGCTGATCTTCCATCCTTTACAATTTTCTGTTTCTTTCTTTCTGATCTTGTGTGGTCTTGGCACGCCAGCTGGCTACACATGAGGAGAAGCAGATTTCTGGGTCTGGCTGTTATAAGGATAAAGCATTTCACTCTTTGCGTGGCTGGAGTCTACAGATGAATTTTCTGCATCACACCAAGGACTGGCTAATGATCAAAGAAAATCTCAGTACAAGGACACCCACTTCTGTGGAGTTACGAACAGTTCTTGATTTCCTTTTAGGGGAGATTAAGACACGGTGGGGGGAGAGAACAGGATTGAGAAGTATTTTTGTGTAAACCCAACATTCAAACTTTGCTAATTGTTGGGTGTAATAAAGTCAGTTTTCAGTGTAGGCTTATCATACAAAAAAATTTCCGAAGCTGTATGTGGGTCAAGATTGTTTTTAAGGGATAGTTATAGACCTTTGTCTTTGAAGTAATATAACTACAAAGTCTTTGTGTTTTACTTTACTTTCTGAAGAGAAAACTTTTAATATCAACCTGAATATGAGAAACTGAAAGTTGAGTTGCTCAGTGTTTGTTACATGTTTATATGAGGCAGTCTTTTTAAGCAAAATAAATGAGTGCAAGTGATATGAAATCCTTTAGAATAAGCAATGCCGGAGGTATTAACCCCACTGAGTTATTAGGGTTAATTTTCATTTAGCGGCACAGATAATTACATTTCCTCTCTAAATTCAAATACTCTTTACACATTCAATTAAACAGAAGATACTTCATTTCCTGCTTAAGTTGCTTCATCAAATTGCTGTGAGATTAGAAAGAATAAACTGGAGTTTCTCCTAAGCGGCTGTATTTCAATTGGCAATTGTTGTTTTTTTCTAGGTAATGCTGTCTTTATTTGCAGAGTAAATGGCATTTGTCATTTAGTGACTGTAATTACTCATGTGACAGTGGCCTGGAATGAAAGATCTCATTCCCCAAGATATCCTTTATTTGTTATTTAACTCCAGACAACAGTTTTTCTCACTGCTTATATTGATGTGTTGATGGAGTTGTGTGTGTGCATGTGTTTGTGTGTGTGTGTGTGTTCACGTAATGAGAACAGCCGTACTCATAGTCATAAAGCAATTTTCTTTGTGGGAGGACAAAATTAAGTTTAAAAGCCCAGAGGTGATTAAGAGTATATGAACTTTCCCAAATGGTTTCTACATTTATAAATGGGTGGAGTGAATAATGAAGGAAAGGAGAAAATAGTGAAGATTATAGAGAACCTGCAGGAAATGAAGGCAGGCGGAGGAGTAGAAACTCACTGTTAATTGTAGAGGAGAAGTAAATGAAGAGGGTAATACATTTAAATTTTTCTGGTCTTTAGGAGAAAAAATATTTTAAGTGAAATCTGCCAATAGTCATGACCAGGAAAATAATTGTGACTCTTTGCTAAGTGATTGTATAATCTAATATGAATGTACACATAAAAAAATAATATAGAGGCTGGAGCAATACAGGATAGTGGGAGGGCATTTGACTTGCAGTTGACCTGGGTTCGTCCCTGGCACCCCATATGGTCTGCCGAGGACCACAAGAGCAATTCCTGAGCTTAGAGCCCTGAGTAACCTAAGTATTATGGCTAGATTGTACCCAAAAGCATAAAAATAGAAAAATAAAAGCTGAAAACAACACCTGTGCGCATGGTATATATAGCAAATGGGGATGATATAAGTCATACAAGGCTAATGCTCAATAATTAGTAGCTATTGTACTTTTTGTTCTTGCTTGAATTCCAGGGATAATTAATTATGAGACAGACATGAAATCTAGACCTATTTTTTATCAAACTTTTGTATTGGTTGAAACTGGTTTTTTCTACTTATGGGCCTTTTCAAGAGCATTGTGCTTAATGTGCATGATTTATTTTCTTTCCTAGGAAGGGTTATAAGCCATGTTTTCTTAACGTTTCCCCATAGAATGCCATTTCGAAAATCACAAGAGAGTCAAGACATGGTATAGTGTAGAAACATGAGACAATTTTAAACAGACTTCCATTAGCAGAGTGCCTACTATTTACCCAGTCCTAGTGCACATGCTGAACTTGCTACTGCGTTAATTCAGGTTCATCGGGAAGGCATGGGATTCATCCTGGACCTCAAGGCCAGTCTGAAGGGAGATAATTCTGCAGGACTACAGATAGAAACATTAGTACGACCATATGCTTACTTCCTAGAGCTGACTGGCTTTGTTGTATTTTATTTTATGTTTGATTATTAACTTGAAATACCCAGAAATCTTTTGAGTTTTCTCTTTCCCTAACAAATCCAGTCCACTGAAGAGTTGTCAGAGGCATACATATACAAATATCGGCTCTTTGTGTGTGTGTTTGTATGTGTGTCTTCATATGTGAGAACAGCCATACTCATAGTCATAAAGTAATTTTCTTCGTAGGGGGACAGAATTAGAGATTAAAGCTCAGAGAGAGTGATTAAAGTATGTGAACTTTCCCCCAAATGGTACTCAGTTAGAAATGGGAGTGTGAATAGTAAGAGAGGAAAATAGTGATTATGAAGTATCCGCACATCTACTAAATCAGGCGGCCTCATTCTGTGCCTGGACTTTCTGAATAGTATCCTAACTGATGCTCCTTTTCCTTTTTCCCTCTCCCACCCTTGCACATCATCCTGAGGATCTTTGTGAAACATATATCTGATCCCATCACCCTCCTGTGAAAACCCTCAGGGACTCCCATTGAGAATTCCCATTA
>JAJIBD010031488.1:0-73255 GCA_021461705.1 Cryptotis parvus
CATTCAGGAATTACTCCTGATAGTGCTTAAATAACAAGGGATTCCACAGGATGGATATATGTCATCTTTTAAACGTTCCTCCCTCTGAACCGACATGCCATCTCATGGTAAAGAAGGGAACAGTACCAGGCCCAGATACAAAGTCAGACCCGAACACCTGAAGAATCTGCCGCCGGTACTCATCAATACACTAGCTCGGCTCTTCACACGCTACCTGACCGAATGCAAGGTGCTCCTCCCAATGGAAACCAGCAGGACAGTGCTACTGTTCAAGAAGGGAGTGCATTCTACTGACATCAGAACACTATCGCCTCTTATCGGCCTGTTGTCCATCATCTACAAGCTGTTTACACGAAGTCATCCTGAACAGGATTAGCAGAACACTAGATGAAGGACAACCATGTGAGCAAAAGCAGGCTCCCGAAAGGATTCAGCACAATCTGATTCATATCCACACAGTAACCCAAGCTCCATTGAGGTTTGTAGGGGAGTACAAGATGCCGCCTGTCTCACGCTCATTGATTTACAGAAAGCCTTTGATCCCTTGGAGACTGAAGCGAGTCATCGAAGCCTTAGCCAAACAGGGGTGTTCAAACCCAATACATCAAGATCCCTTGTGAGGGTGTATTACGGATTCACCACCAAGATCTCAAACATTCTACAAAGAAGTGATCATTGATATCGGAAAAGAGGGGTCTCTACAAGGTGATACCATTTCACCAAAACTCTTCAGGGCCACCTCGAGAACATCAGCACACAATTAGAATGGGAAGGAATGGGAATGAAGATAGATGGTCGGCAACTATACCACCTCCGCTTCACTGATGATATAGTTCTAATAACACCAAACATTAGCCAAGCGGCAATAAATGCTGGTTGACTTCGATCGAGAATGGAGAAAGATAGGTCTACAGCAGGAACTAAAGAAAAACAATGTTTATGAAAAATGAACTAGTTCCAGAGGCCTCAATCACTCTAAATGGAACAAACATCTCTGAATGCAGCATAGTGTACCTAGGTCCGAGAAATCGAATATGATGAACAACCTAAAACCTGAGCTGCAGGAGGAAGAGAGCAGTACGGAATGCCTTCAAAGAATCAAGAAATAGCTAAAAGGACAAAGAACCTCCGCTCCGGCACATCCTTTGACTCCACTGTTCTCCCTGCATTAACATATGCCTCAGACCTAGGCCCTCAAGCAGGATGAGAATGGCTATTCGGGCTCCCAGAGAGGAACAAAAGAGCTATGCTTGAATATCAGTGCCTCACCTAAGTGAGAGAGCGGAATCCGGAGTTCTGACCTCCACCGCTATTCCAGAATCAGGGATGCTGTCTCGTTGCCAAGGCATCGGAAAATCAGATGGGCTGGACATGTAATGCCATTTGGAGACAACCGCTGACTAGAGCTGTCACCGAATGGATCCCACTGGATGTCAAAAGATCACGTGGCCACCCACCTACAAGATGGTCAGACTTCCTTGTACAGACCTCTAGGAACGGTTTGAGGCTCTTCATATTCCTGAATCAACCAGATGCCATTGGGCTACACTGGCACGTGATAGGGTCCAATGGAAATGTTACTAGCACTCGCCGAGCAAATAGATGAATAACGGGATTCAAGTGATCAAGTGAAGTGATCAAGTGATGATAAATAAGGTAATATTATTTCCTGTTACCTTTGAAAAATTACTTAAAATCCCTATCTCATTTCTTGCTTTAGAATGAGATAAAAAAATAGACCTGATTTCAGTGTATTTTAAAGTAATAATAGTGACCTTGAGTATCCTGCATGATATTCAGTATTCTGGGTTTTTGGACTGTTTTTTTGTAATTGTGTTATTTGTGTTTGTAATTGTTTCTCATGGCTAACCCCTTTATCTACTCTTCTTTAGGTTTCCTGTCTACTGATAGATTTACAAAGGTCACAAATACACTACAATTCTAGTTTCCCATGTCAGCTCTAGATACTGCTCATGTCTTTTGAGCTTATCATTTTGCTAATGGAGTCCTGGGTTGAGAGGGATATTCAATTTACATATAATTGTATTTATCAATAGTGTTCCAAAATGTACAGAACATAAAGATTAAAAGCACAGTTCATGACCTAAAGAACTTAAAATCTAGCTAAAGGTAACAAGAACTGGGGCCAGAGCGATAGCAACAGTGGTAAATAGTCTCTGCATGTGGTAGACCCAGTTTCAATCCCCCAACAACCCATATGGTCCCCAAGCACTTATCAGGAGTAATTCCTGAATGCATAGCCGAAGTGGTCCCCTGAGCATTTGCCTGGTGCGACCTAAAAAAAAGCAAAAGAAAGAAAGAGAAGAAAGAAAGAAAGAAAGAAAGATCAAGAGATACTAGTGAACAAGTGTTGGGTATATTAAAGCATGCAATAAATATCAATCTTGAATGAGCATTCAAATCTCTCTGAGCTTTAATTCCCTTATTCTGAAAGTGGGAACTAAAAAAAACTTTCAATTTCTTATAAGATGTGAACAGCTCAGTCTTACCTGAAATATACTACCAACTGCCATTCAGATAAAAGCAAATACATGAGAGGGCCGGGGGATAGCCCAGCTGTAGGCGTTTGCCTGCAGCGTCTCGCCTGGGGTTCGATCCCGGCATCCCATATGGTCCCCGAGCACCACGGAGTAATTCCTGAGTGCAGAGCCAGGAGTAACCCCTGAGCATCGCCAGGTGTGACCCAAAAAAGCCTAAAAAAAAAAAAAGAGAGCAAATACATGAAATAATAATGGCTACCATTTGTGAAATTCTTATTATAAGAAGCTATATTGAAATTTTACAACTTCCTGCAATACATTATCAACAGCATTTTCAGATGCAGAAGCCTAAGTTCAGAGACAAGGGTTGCACTGCTAGTAAATGGCAGTGACAGGTCTAAAACACGTTTATTTGACCTAACCACATGTACTTTCCACTATGCCAAGTTATCGTCAGGAAGCCTGCCAGAGAAGCAATGAAATTTCTCTTTGGCTTCAGGGGGGAAAGTCAGCATCTGAATAGACAGAAGAGAGGAAAGGAAATGGAGCCAGTCTGAGAGGGTTTAAGGGATGAAAGGCAGATGAAAGACAAAACTGTGTCCCTCAGGAGTCAAGTCTGCCCCCTACCACAGTCTGGGACAGAGAAGCCAGTAGGAGACACCTTTTGTTTCTGCTCTCTTCCTCCTTTTTTAAGGAAGCAGGAGTCTCCCTGGTGAGCCTGAGAAGAAGCCAAGCAGCGTTGTTTTGACTCAAGGATGCCCTAGAAGCATGTTTTTTTCTGCTTTTCCACAAACTGTGAAACTACAGTTTTACACAAGCCAACTTTCCAACTCTTTTATGCCTAGGGCATGTGCTGAATTCTGGGGTGAAGTAGATGCAAGTCTTTGGTCCCTGAAGGCTTAGCTTGTGACCGCTTGCCTGCTTTTCTGAAGAAGGAAATTAATATTGTGTTCCCTGTCAGTCAGAATTTATCTCAATAAATTCTGAAGTTTTTGAAAAGGGTGGGTGCTCATTGAGGGGCCCCCCAAACCACAACAGGAGGCACTCCAACAAACCATGGTAGAAGAGTAAATGTGTCCAAGTTCAGAGGTCAATGAGAATGGCGTGCCGATTTGTGCAAGACGGGGACTGAGTGGCTAAAGCCTAGAGCATTATGGTGACCCCAATAATGGAAGACTTACAGGAAAGGCAGGGTGCTTGGTCTTGGTGTTGACAGAGGAGTCCTGGGAGTCTTTGAGCCATGGACAAGGAGGCGCAGACAGCTTAGCCTGCAGACGGTACTGGGTTGTAGGGAGACCAGGGCATGCCTAACGCTGAAGAATCAGCAGAGATTGGTTTCAGAACTTCAAAGTTAGGCCAGAGGCCAGATGAAGGTTTGGCCTAGGGGAGAGGACCCACATGCCAGAGCTTGGGAGTTTGGGGAGTGGGAACGGTCAGGATACAGTCTGGGGTTGCCATAAGAGGAGGCAGATTCTGAAGGCGCTGCTCTGCGAAAGCAGAAGAGCAGGCCTGGGAATGGTGAGTGGGACTACAAACCTGGGGTGGCCAGTGCATTTGCTCTTGGGGCCTCAAGATACTAACGCGACCACAGATGGGAGCAGTTTGGGGTCCCAAGCGCCAGACGGAACACACATTTGAAGGCCACTGGGAGGAAGCTGCTAGGACCCTTGAACTTGCGGGACCCTAAGGAGGCAGGAGTGAGGCAGGGAACCGGGATGGGGGTGGGGGGGCACCGTTGCTGGACCAAAGGAAACGACCCGAGACTGAAGGCAGTCGTCGGAGACAGGGTCTTTCTGGTAGGGCAGTGCGGCCGCCAGGCTTCCCACAGGAAACGCACAGTCAGAGCCACAGTAGCCTCCCGCGCCCTCTCCGGCCGCGGCTGCCCTGGACCCCGGCTGGCCGGCCGCGGCGGGGATCCCCGCACTTCCGGACGTGTCCTGCGGCCCGCTGGGGAGGGGGTGCCCGACTTCCTTCTTCTCCAGCTTCCCGCCTCGGGCCGTCCAGGGCACCGCAGCTCCTCCCACCTGGCTGCCGCCACCAGCGCCGTCTCCCGGGGTGGGGTTTCCCTTCCGGGGGTCCGACGCGGAGAGGGGCGGGAAGCGCGGAATTGAGCGCGGCAGCCGCTGCAGCAGGAGTGGGCGGAGCCGGGAGGAGCCGGGGAGGAGCCGGGCCGGGAGGAGGGTCTGCAGGGGGCGGCCCGCGGCGGATTCCCTCGGAGGCTGCGCTCGGCTCCGCTCCCACCTTCGTGTCCCTGCACCTTCGTAGCCCGCCGCGGGATCATGGTGAGCAGCGGGGGCGCCGTGGGCATCCGACAGGGGAGGCGGGGGCGAACCCGCGGGACCCCAAGAAGTTTCCGGGGTGCGCCTAGGGGGCCGGCGCCTTCAATTTTTCACCCTCTTCCGCAGATGTGGACTCGCTGGCTCGCGCTCCGCGCTGGTGACCATCGCCTGGGTCCGCGCCGAGGTAAGTGAGCGGCGCGCGCGCATCCTGGGGGGCGCATCCCGGACCTGGCCGTGTGCGGGGAGCCGGCCGCTGGCCCCGCAGCGGGACTCCAGAAACTTGCCTGGCCCAACCCGGGAAAGTAGTTTGGGCCCCAGCTCTGCTAATATGGAGGGAGAGCAAAGAGGGGAGAGGCAACGAGCGGGGCCCTTTGGGACGCGGGCGGCGACGAGAGCTGCAGCCGAGTTCCAGAAGACGCCCCAAATCTTCGCCTTCACTTAAGGGAGATTGGGACTTTGCAGAGATGTTTGCGAGTCTGTCTCTTGGGTTGCAGGGAGTGGTGGGGGGCTTCAATAAATTCTTCCTTCGACCGTAATTAATTTTTTGTTTTGTTTTATGAAGCAAGATTGTGATGCTCTTTTATTTATTGATTGATTTTTTTTTCCCTTTGTAAACTGCCCAGGGATTTTATGTTATTCACAGGACTCCACTAACGGCCTCCTAAAATCTCAGTTTTCCCTTAAAACTAGGATTGCGCAAGTGTGAGGGCCGCAGTGCTCTTGGGGGCTCCATGTTTCCAGGCAAAGTAGTTTGGTGCTTTTCGGTAATATTTTCTTTTCCACTCCGGTGACCTTCCTTGAGACACTGCAAACCAGCCAACAAACCATTCCTTCGTAAGCCCCCTCCGTCAACTCAGAGGGTTTTGGGGCAGAAAATAAACAGTTCTAAATTCCCTAGGCTCTAGTCTCCAGAAAAGTGAGGTCAGAAACCAAACATTTGATAATTATGGCAGGAAATGTGGAAGGAATTAAAAAGCATGAGGGAGAAGAAATGGAATGTACATTACAAAAAAGAAATCGCTCCCTGGTGCATGCTTATTCTCCCTCTTTGAATTTTTTTCTTCATATTGCAGTCTAGCTCCACCCTGAGCGTAACAGTCTGACTTAGACCAGAAAAAAAATCATGAAAGCATGCAAAAGTCTTTCTGGTGGAAAAAGAATCATGTTATACTGAACTCTTACTTCATTTACTGCTGTCTTGTTGATTGCAGTAGAATCATGACTTCTTTTTACTCAGGATGAAGTGAATCAGCCCATGTTTAGTGGTTATTTGTGTGGTGTTAACACTCCCATTTTAATGATGGGGAAATTGAGAGGAGTGTTTCCATTATTTAGTCAGTGGCCCAAGCAATTTAACGCTAAGGAATGTGGAGACAGAGAGATTGTGCAGCAGGCATTGGACCCCACTTCATTCCTGCAGCACGTAAAGTTCGCCAGGAGTGAGCCTAAGCACAGAGCCAGGAGTAAGCCCTGAACCCCACAGGCTGTGGCTCGAAATCCATGCAAACCCGAACCAAATTCAAACAAGGCAGAAATGATAATGGGTTGATTTGAACCCCAAATCAACTTCTTAAATAGTCCACCATCCAAGCAAGTAACGAATCAAGTACATTTATATAGCAGATATGAGGCTGTCATGTGTTCAAAGCTGTCCTGTTAAGGAGACCTGGTTACCCCCATTTCTCAGGGAGAAAACAGGTTGAGGTGGAAAACACCTTGAGCAGGTTGGAAAACATCAGGAAAACACCTTGAGCAGGTTGACTCTGCTCAAGGTGACACAACCCCTTTGTTCTACAGAAGGATCCAAGCCTGCTTGCTCACACTTTTGGAACCCTCTTACACTCTAGCCCTGCTGCTTGCGCATTTTATTTTCCAGTGTTTGAAATGGAGAGAGACTCTACTGGTTGATGTCCCTTGGCTAAGGCACCTCCCCAGCCCCTAGCCCCAACCCTGCTGTGGTGAACCCTTAGTTTTATAGCACACTTAGAAATGGCCAACCAGGACATGAAGTCACTCTGAACTGGAAGGAGTTTGAAACTTGAAATTTCCTTCACTGGGCTCTTGGGCTCAGGTTCGGGATCTGGTCTAGGTTGTGGGCACATGCTCCTTCCCAAGATCTACAGAGGAAAAGCGGCCATTTCCTGCTCGAGGTGGAGCAATGAACGGGTGTTCTCGCAGAATTCTCAAGCAAAGTCTGTGGGGAAAGAGGCCAAGTCAAGAAGTGCTGAGGCGAGAAAACTGAAGGAAAGCGTTGGTCAGAAGGAGGCTGAGTAGAAGGTTGCATTTCAGGATTCCGGGTTACTAAGGATGACTTCAAATCAATTTAATCTGACCCTAGAAATATTTGGCAAGGTTTTAGTCCTTGCCTACCTTTAATTATTGGTTAAAAAAAAAGGGTAAATTAAGCCTAGCAACTTTGTTTTACAAGCGCTTTATCATGCAGTTGATGGTGCTCACAGAATTTTTTTTCCTTGTTAGCTCTACAAAGCCAGTCTTTATGGTTATGAACCCACTTCAAAGGTCTTTATAACTGAATTTACACAAATATTTGTTGACTTTCAAAAGATGAAATTAAAACTTTCCCCAGTATTTATTGGTGTATTATAAGCACAAAGATTCAATTCAATGTTTCATTCTGTTTTGTTTTTTTTTTAATAAGATTGTCAAAGAGATCATGTCAATATTTGAAGAGATCAAGCTTTTAGGGTTTTCATTTTATTAGTTTTAGGCCATCCCTGGTTGTGCTCAGGACATAATTTCTGTCTCTGTATTCAGAGATCCCATCTGGCAGGACTCATAGAACCATATGGGGTGCCAGGGATCAAACCCAGGTTGATTATCTGCAAGGCAAGTGCCCTGCCCACCGTACTGTCTCTCAGCCTCTGCTCTTAAGTCGTCTTGATGGAGCCTGCTATGGAAGATGGAAGGTGGGTGTATTTCCATGAGTCTCTGTAGGTGGGTTCAGGTCTGGGCTAAGATACTAGCTAGAGGGGACTCCATGGTCCATTTTCTTCTCAAAGATAGGTTAGCTGTTGCTGAAGTGTAACCCCAGTTTCCCATAACAGTTGTCTCTGCTGACTCTCTGGTCTTCAACATTTCTGGTTTATACAGTCGTCATTATAAATCCCATCTCAGGGAACTAATTCAAAAAAGCAGAACACCCATTCCAGTAAAGGTAACGAGTTACCAACCATGAGTGCATCATTGAAG
Organism: Cryptotis parvus; assembly: GCA_021461705.1. Classification (NCBI taxonomy): domain Eukaryota; kingdom Metazoa; phylum Chordata; class Mammalia; order Eulipotyphla; family Soricidae; genus Cryptotis; species Cryptotis parvus. The sequence goes on from JAJIBD010031488.1 coordinate 7,991, forward strand.
ATAATGGTAACAAGCAAGAATAAAAATAATAAACATAGGCAAGATATTTTAGGGCATTGTCTTTCTGAAACCAGATTTTTGTTTGATTGTTTGCTTTTTGGGTGGGGGGCCATGTCTGGTGTTGCTCATGGCTTACTTTTAGCTCTGTACTCAGGGATAACTCTTGGTGGTGCTCAATGGACATTATTTGGTGCCGGGGATTAAATCCTGGCCAACTACATGGAAGGGAAGTGCCCTACCCGCTGTAGTATCTCAGATTTCTTGATTTTGTTTTCTCATCATTTACATGTAATTAATCAACCACAGAGGTTTTATTGGCTTCCTCTGTGTTGCTTAGAATTGTTCTAATGGTAGATTCAGGCAGTCCAGAATCCGCCAGATTCTGGAGTCTCTGCCATATTCTCTCGCTACTTCTTGGAGTTGCCCAGACTCTAGGATTTTAATATTCAATTTGTTCATTTATCACTAAATAATTTATTATTTGTTTATATTTTGGAATCACTCTTTCTGTGATTCTAAAGAAATAGCTTTTAAAAACAACAGGACACAAATAGCCAAAACAGATTAAACAAACAAGCTTCAAGTTGAGACCCTGGTCATTGAAAGCATTTTTAAAAGGGAGACAAAAGTGCTTTCAAAAAGGAAATATAGGAGGATTCCTATAGAAAGCTCTTGATTGTGTGATAGCAGGAATCAAATCCCAGGCTCCTGAGGAGGAAATTGGGACTTGAGCTGTGAGACAGAGAACAGGATGCAGTGGACTGGATGGAAAGTCCCAAGGCTTTAAAAAGCTAAAGTCTTCAAAGTCAGTGCGGCAGAACAAACATTCCACAAGGATGAAGAAAGTAAAGGATGAGCTGTAAATACCAATGGTTACACATGGAAAACGGAAAATGTCAGTGTTTTGGTTCCTATTTCTCTACAGATAACCTAAACATTGAGCCAGAAGATCTCTAGCAGACACAAGTATTATTAGCCTCATGATACCTGTTGTTATCAGGTTGAAAATACCCTTAACCTTCTATGGGTTCTTTTTGTGAGTGAGGTGATTATAATGTCCTGCAGGTCAAATGTATACTTTTATCTAAAAGCATCTGTGTCTGTCCTTGCTCCACGAAGTGGGTCATTAACCATATGGGCTTTCACTTACCTCACAGTGTCCTTGGCAGGATTCCCCACAGCTGGCCGAGCACAGGGCAGCCTCATGGAAGAACACGGGATGCTTTTCTTTTGCCTTCACATTGCTTACCAGCTTGCCAGCAGTGTGGGCCACATGCTTAAAGCCAGTAGCCACTGTGTGTGTGTGTGTGTGTGTGTGTGTGTGTGTGTGTATCTCCGTAATATTATTATTGCTTTTCAAAAAACATTAATAATAGGTTTCCTTTAATTTAAAAAAAATTTTTTTAGGGCAACGTACAAGTCTTTTATGTTTAGGTTGGTGAGTTTTTTTCTTTTTTTTAATTGCTTTTTTGGGTCACACCCAGTGATGCTCAGGGGTTATTCCTTGCTTTGCACTCAAGAATTACTCCTGGCAGGACTCAGGGGGACCATATGGGATGCCGGGGATCAAACTCAAGTTGGCTGCACGCAAAGCAAACACCATATCTGCTGTACTATTGCTCCAGCCCTGGTGGGTTTTTTTTTAACCCATCGATACACTCACATAACAACAACTCAGTGGAGTTTGAGAGAGTGGGTAGAAAGAGGCTGTAGACTCCTATGTGTGAAAAACCATTACAGTGAGACAGTGAGTGATCAAGTTCATCAAGGTCACATTTCTTCTTGCCTAAGGATCATCTAATTAGTCCACTCTCTGCTCATAGCCCCTTTCATGGCAAGCTTTTAAGTAAAGTTTAAACAGTAACAAATCTTATCTAATTAATGAAAAGATAAATTACCATCTCCATATGAGACTTGCAGCTGGGGTAGTATTTGAGTATTTTAACTCATCTTACCAGTACTTGAATTAGAAAGTTGTTTTCCTTCTTAACTTAGGGACATAGAGCAGACCCAGTTAAATAGTCATCATTTACCTGAATCTGCTTTTGTACATTTCCAACAAGCTTTGGGGACATTGACTTCCCTCTTGTGCAGGGGATGTTTCAGGCCTTGATATAATCTACATTGAGAAACTACATCCAGGAGAGAAACACACATTGCCTGTTCATTATTCATTTTAAATGGACTGTACCAAAGGTGCCATTTATGACATTTCTAGAGATTGCTGTTCATAATTTAGAACTTAGAATGTACTGCATGTGCTCATCTATAGAAGAGTTAACAGCAATCAGTGTGTGTCACTGAAACTGAGGTTTACAGAAATTTTAAAACTCTGACAGTGACGTGATTTTATTTTAAAAGCATGATCCCTGGGCCAGAGAGATAGCACTGTGGCTAGAGTGCTGCCTTGCATGCTGACTTGATTCGATCCCCTGTACCACAACTGGCAAGCCTTTCAGGAGCGATCTCTAAGTGTAGAGCTTAAACTAAGCCTGTGCACAGCCAGGTGTGGCCCAGAATTCAAAAGAAAAAAGAAAACCTACCCCAGTCCCTTACCCTCTCAAATGTGTGAAGATGGAGAAGAAAGTAAAACAAAATGTCTTAAAATTCATCACAACGATTCTTGTGACCTCCCTTTTTCAAGAGGAATTTATCACCGAATGTACATGGTTTTATTGAATTCAAAGTTAATGAGTGATTTTCTGTCAAAATCTGATCAGAAAATCAGCTCATAAAAAGCATAGAGATTGTAGAAAAGACTAGAGCAAAAAATAAAATCATCAGTAATTCAACCACCTAAAAATAATTCAGCCTTTCCATTCCCTTTTGGAGAAGTTGTCAAAATCAATCAGTAGATGCATGCAACATGCCAACTGGACACTGGAACATTAGAAATGAAGACTTCCCAACATTGTGAGGTCAGTGGCCCACAGGGCTGGCACAACACTGGCATGTGCTTCAGCACGGTCCATCTTTGTACCATAACTGACATTGCTAATCAGTGAAGAATTCTTTCCTACTGAGCTTGGAGGAGTTTTGAAAGTCTGTCTGGGGCCGAAGTGATAGTACAGCGGGCAGGGCGTTGGCCTTGCACACAGCCCACTCTGGTTCAATCACCGACATCCCATATGGCTCTCTAAGCACTACCAGGAGTAATTCCTGAGTGCAGAGCCAGGAGGAACTGGCCGAGCATTGCTGGGTGTGACCCAAAGAGCCAAAAGAAAAGAAAATGCCTTTGTCAGCACAGCCCACTCTGGTTCAATCACCGACATCCCATATGGTTCTCTAAGCACTACCAGGAGTAATTCCTGAGTGCAGAGCCAGGAGTAACTGGCTGAGCATTGCTGGGTGTGACCCAAAGAGCCAAAAGAAAAGAAAATGCCTTTGTCAGCACTGTTCTTGGTAACCGTTGGCAGTCATCCAGTCTGTGTGAGATAAAATGCCATGTGCCGTTCCTTTTGATAAAGCCAATCTAATTTTATAAACATTGCTGTGTCTTTGGCCAAAATTTGGGTGATTTGAAGGCAGTGTGGGACTGTGTGAAACAAGACTATATGGGGTAATAGGTGTCAGGGCCAGGACAGCAATGGTGAAAATGGCCAGGAAACTCTCTGCCTGCTTGGCCCAAGCTTTTAACTTCTTCAGAGGAATTCAGATACCTTATACCAAATCCTCTAATGTTGGCCATCAACAAAAATATGATAATGAGAATTTCTATGGCCATTCTGCTGGGGTAAAAGTTGTTCCTGCTAAGGCTCTAAATGCTGCTGCTGTCATAGATAACAGCTTGTGCATTAGAGCCTGTCTGGTAATAACTCTAATAGAAAGCTTTTTGGTTAGTTGGAGTACAGAACATGCCCTATAAATCTGTATTTTCTGCTGCAGTTGGAATATTTCCAAGTAATCTCTTCTCAGACATTTTATATTCTCATTTGGAAGCCATCGCCAATAAGCTATTCCCAGAATTAAGCCTGAATTCATGACCCTTTAATGTTCCCTGAATAATCTAAATGCTATTTGTGACCAACTAATCTATTGCCAAAGGAAGTCGTGCAGTACATGACAAAATTCATCATATGGTGTGTGTGTATATCTGTGTGTGTGTGCACGCGAAGCATAATAGATATTGGCTTGAATTGGTGTAGTATCTTTGACTTTAGTATTCTATTGTGTATCTAAAGCAAAATGTACCCCCCCCCCCATCTTAACTTGCCTGCTTCAATGATACTACCTGATTGTAGTTTACTAGTTCCCTCCAGAAATGCCTAGTAGTCATGATAATCATCTGCTGCTCTTAAGAACAGTGTGACATTAAAGGCAGGGGACCTTGGAGGTCCCTGATGAGAAAGAGCTGTCTCTGCTCAACAGATCTGGTCCTTGGGATCCAAATCTCTGGTTTCTACCAAGTGATTACGCCATCTCTTGCCACCAGTTCAGAAAAACCCTGAAACTATAGCAGAGGGCTGGGTGCCTTCTCAGAATTGGGAAAGTTCCGTCTGGGCTCCTGGGGTCATTTTTAGTCAGCCCACCTCACCCACCTAATGAGTGTCTCCAGTAGGTGGCAGTTTCTTGTGTGAAACCCATCTAAGACTGTTTCTGGCTGCTGGAGTTCTCTGAGTGCCTCATTGCCTGTCACTCAAGCTGTCCACTGAGTTCCTTTCCTTTCCTTGAATTTCTCTTCTCTTGTTCTAGTATCTAGATGTGATACTGTGATGTGTGATAAGAATTATTTATTTGAGCTCTGTTCATGATTCCTGTCTCAGAGTTTCCCCACTGCTTAGAATTTCCTTAGTAAAGGCAATGGGAGCATCTTTGTTATAATATTTGGTCTCTTATCCCTAGTTGTCCAAACCACTTCACAGTCATAAAGGCAAAATGGGCATTTTTCTATTCATATTAAGACTTTTCTGCTACTGAATTTATGTTAGGAGCCTTGTTGCTAGGGGAACCAGCTGTGACGAGAGCATTGGAACTTTACGTTCTCATCAGGGCCACCCATTACCCTCAGGGAGGGGACATTGACTTAATTACCTATGGTAAGCGGTCTAATAAATTATGCCTTTGTAATGAAACCTGAGAATAAAACAAAACAAAAACAAAAGACCAGCCTTTAAAAGGTTAGGTTGGTAAACTTGGAAAAGCAGAGGAAAAGCAGGCTTAGTCAGGGTTGGAAACTCTGCTCTTCTCTATCCTTGGAACTTCCTGCGTTATATCATTTACAATAAATTAAGCAACTAATACGTAAAATGTTTCTTTGCAGTTCACAGGCTGGTCTAGAAAATTAATCAAAACCTAGTGGGAGGTCATGAAAACTTTGTGTATGTGTGTGTGTGTGTGTGTGTGTGTGTGTGTGTGTGTGTGTAGGTGTAGCTGGTGAGTCAGAAGCTCAAGTTGCCTTTGATGGTGGAGTAGGTGCTGCGCTTAGGAAACAGCCTTGTACCTGTGGAGTCCATGGGTGGTCTCAGAATTAAGTTGACTTATAGACTAGTGCAGCAGAATTGCTTGGTGTTGTGTGAGTCCCCTGGCCAACATTAGAGTTGGCCTCAGTATTTTTTACTGGGCACTTCCAGGTCTTTTCGTTGTAATGTGGTTGCAACTCAGTGGTGCTGGATACCCCACCACCCACCACAGAACTGCACTATTCAGAAGCTCCCAGATTTTTTGGCCCGCTGCCGCTTTTTCAGATTTAAAATATTTCCTCAGCACCTGCCTAGAAACTACCTTCTGTGAGTTAACAAAAAGGGCCCCCATTTGTCCTGGAGGTGACTGCTGCTCCCTGGGTGGGCCCAGCACTCCCTCAGGAGCAGCATCAGCCACTTGGGAAAACACTACACACAAAGCAAGAATGTGCCCCCAAGTCATAATTTCCACGGGGGCTCATTGATAGAATGTTTTCTTTATCCTAAAGGATGCTGGCGACTAACAGAGCCCTTCACTTAGAAGACCTGCCCAGGGGCCAGAGTTGTAGCACAGCAGGGGGAGGTTAGGAGGGGGCTGTTTGCTGCACTGGCTGACCCAGGTTCAATCTTTGGCATCCCCTATTGACCCCCCAAGCACCTCCAGGAGTAATTCCTGAACTCAGAGTCAGGAGTAACCACATCACTGGAAGTTCCCTCCCCAAGCCCAGAAGGCCTGCCCAGTGTTTCTAGTGTACTCCATATCACATTAAGTCTCCTGACACGAAGTACAGTTAGTCAAGGATGAGGATTTTAGAGCAGTGGACCAATTTTAATTCTATCTTTGTTGAGCTGAGAGACATTGCCTATGTCACTTTATCTCTCCTTGTTCACTCTCCACATCTGTGAAATGTGAGCTTTAGCTCTGTCTTCTACCTCTGGGTCCAAACAGATAATGGAAGTGGTTTCTTCTACTCACGGCTGACAGTCAGCTCTGGAAACAGACACTGTCAGGGATGGTGTGCCCTGAAGATAGTGTTCCCTGGGCGCTAACAAAATGTCATGTCAACAAAGGAATTCTCAACTCTTATACTACTATTCACTAGGCATTGTCATTTTTTGCAGTCTATGCTGGTTTGCGTTATTACTCAGCGAACTGATTGATTTATCCTTGGGGGGAGAAGATTAATGGTTTAACTGGGGCTGTGAAGCTGGACTACCTGACTTTAAATCCAGCACCGCCTTTACTACCTCTGTGATCTTCATGGGTGGAGTTACTTGACTTTCTGGACTTGGTCCTTCATTATGAAATGGACTGAGGGGCTGGAGAGATAGTAAGGCTTACTGGGTTTGATTCCCGGCACATTAGACCTTGTTACCACTAGGAGTGATCCCTGAATGCAGAGCCCTGAGCACAGTCGGCTGTGTTGTAAAAATCAACAAAAATAAATAAAATCGATATCATATGAGTTATTTACCCTTAACTGTGAGGTATCAAATAAGTGCTGTGAGGATCAAATAAGTTTTTTTTTATGTAAAGCAATTAGAAATGTGTTTTGGAAACCAGAGTGTAGCATTAGCATTTGTTATTCTTGTAGCATCTTTGTTTATTGAAACAACTTCAGAAGTTCTGTGTGCGTGTGTGTGTGTGTGTGTGTGCGTGTGCTAGCATGTGTGTTTGTACATGTGTGTGTGGAGCTCCTTTTGCCTCTTTAGGGTGAAGGACCACCTATATGTAAGAGAGAGCTGCAATATTCATCTCAGTAGATGCTTTGACACGCAGAATTCATATCTTGCTTTTGCTGAGCCAGTCTTGCCCTCACATTTCTCAAGATTGTTTCCTCCATCAAAGCTTTCATCTTCAGAAAAAAGAATAACTGCCCACAGAGCACCTCCTGTGGCTAGGCAGGGGCTATGCAAACCAGCACAGTTTCTCCCAAAATATAGTGAACAAAGTGAAAGAACTAGAAAGGAATGGAAAGTGGGGAGAAAAGTCAAAGGTAATAAAATTTCTGGAATTTTTCTACATTCCATTTTTTCAATCTTGTGTCCCTTTCCCTATATTTATGGTTGTACTGTATTTTTTAATTGTTTCATTGTATCACCATTTAATAAGCCATTACAAAGCTCATTACAAAGCTTCATGGTTAGGCTTCAGTCATATAGTATTCCAAAACCATCCCTCTACCAGGGCGTATTTCCCATTTCCTATCCATCACCAATGTCCCCAGTTTCCCCCTCCCCCAGCCTACCTCTGTGGCAAGCGTTTTTCTTCTCTCTCTCTCTCTCTCTCTCTCTCTCTCTCTCTCTCTCTCTCTCTCTCTCTCTCTCTCTCTCTCCATTGTGGTTTGAAGTACAGACACTGAAAGGTTATCATGTATATCCCTTTATCTGTTTTCAACACTCAGTTCTTGCCCAGAGTGATCATTTTCAGCTATTATTGTCATACTGGTCCCTTCTCTATTTTAACTACCCTCAGCCCCCACACACTGTGTTAGATTCCAACCATTAACAGTTCTCCTGACCCCTCTTTTCCCTGGCCTTGGATATTAGTCTCATACTATTTTTTTAATATCCCACAAATGAATGTACCATTTTCATTGAATGGTGTTTTTTGTACGTTCTTTTTATTAATGGGGCTTCAATGCTCAGATCCCATGGCCGTGCCCACAGTATCAGCCTGATTGTGCAGGCTGGTCAGTTCACAACTTGCAGTTCTCAGGCTCTCAGGGGCGATGATGCTGAGGATGAAACCAGGGGTCTCTGCATGCAGAAGTTCACTCAATATCTTGCATTGTCTCCCCTGCCTGTCCTCTTCTTGCTGTGGTCCCCATAGTACAAGCTCATAAATACTAAATTGACTTTGGAAAATAAGACTGGACAAAGAAATAGAACCTTTTGCTTTCGTTGTTTGAAGTAAATACCTCAAAGACAGGAGTGGGGAGTGCTCCTGCTCACTTTGGGGACATCTTTGGTGTTTTGTCTGCCGGGTCTGCACAGTCTGGCAGCAGGTCCCAAGTCCAGACCCCTGTAGCCCATTGTCCAGCCCAGAGCCAGTGGGTTCCTGGCCTGCCCGAGCCCTCAGCTTCATATTTTTCCTCAATCTCGCCTAGTCTTTTCTTTCTGTTCTTTCTTCTCTGTTACAAGGGAAGCATCCTGGGGTATCTACATCAGGAACTCAAGCATCCATGACCTACCAGACTTACGTTTTGAGTTGTCCAACTTCTTAGTATTTTATTTCACCATCTGCAACAAAGTCAAATTTCTTCAATTAAACTCAAAAAGAAGCAAGGTAGAAGGGACCTGGATGTGACTCAGTGAGAGAGTGCTTTGCCTTGATGCGAATCCAGATGAAACCGGATGCGTTGGGTTCAGTCTCTGGCCTAGGTTCCCTTGTGCACCGGCAGGAGTGAACCCTAAGACCACGGAACTGAAGGTAGCTCTCGAACATGGACAGGTAAGACCTAATCAAAACCAAATTTAAAAAAAGAAAAGAAGGAGTGGAAACCCAGGAATGGCTCAGTGACAAAAAACCACAAGTTTGGGGCCGGAGCAATAGTCCAGTGGGTAGGGCGTTTGCCCTGCATGTGGCTGACCTGTGCCGGCCTGGGTTCGATCCCCGGCATCCCATATGGTCCCATGAGCACCGCCAGGAGTGATTCCTGAGTGCAGAGCCAGGAGAAACCCCTGAGCATTGCCGGGTGTGACTCCCCCAAAAAGCCACAAGTTTGGTCCTCTGCCTGAGTCCCAACAACTGCTCTTGGGGACCCCTCAGTGCTACTGGTCATGTCTGATCTCTGGGTACTGTGACCGAGAGTGTTCAAAAACCACAACTGATGTACACGAAACCACCCCCTTCCTTCCTTCCACCCTTCTGTGAGATTCTAACCAGCATGTTGCAAGCACCCAGCTAAAAGAGCAATAGAGCATGGCCCCTGGCAAGCTCTACAACTTGGTGTGAGTTATCTCCATCTTCACAGCAACAGCAGAGGGAAGGCAAGGTGCGGGTAGGTGAGAAGCCTGTTTCCCCTTGCATTGTTAGTGCTGACAACTAAGACAACTCCCTCGCATTGTCGGGCAGGTAACTAAGACACAGACCCTGTCTCTGGGCCTGTAAAGTCAGTAGGAGTGAGCCTGACAACAGGTGGGAAGAGAGGAAAAGGTAGATTTGTTTGATTTTCACAATTTGATCACTTAGTTATTATGTTTACTTTATCAGTAAGGAAACCTTGGCACAGGGAATTCAGTTTTGTTACCAAAGACCTAGTAAATTCCAAGACCAAGGGCCAGCTCCCAGGGGAACACTAGTCAGGTTTGCTCTCGGTCCACTGAGTCTCAGTTCTGAAAATGACTTTGGAGGTAAAGCAGGATTAGAGACATCATACAGGGCTAAGGATGTGGCCAGCCCCAGTTTGAATTATGTCACTACATTTGGTGCCCTGAGTACAGCCAAGGGTAAGCCTGAGCACGGCCCCCAATTCCGTTTATGTGAGCTGGAAACCTAGTACTGGGGTTATGGCACTTACACTAAGCATATCCCCCTCTCCAGTTGGACCCTGCCACTGCATAGGGCTCTCAGCACCACTGGAAATAACCCTGAGCGCTGTTGAATGTGGCACCCTCCAAAAGAAGGAGGAAAGGAAAAAATAAGCCAAAGGCTTTGTCTTGCTAGAAAAGACTCCAAGAAATGCAAAAACAAATCAACAAACACACTGCCTAAGCCCTGCCATTTAAATCCTCATATGATGCCCCCTGTAAGCACGTGAGTGGGTGGATGCCAGGCCTGGGCCTTCTGGCTGCCTCTGTGTCCCCCACTCAGTGTCCCTCTTATAGCAGAGCACTCACAGCACAGTGGTCAAGGACTCTGCACATGTGGACTCTTTGTCTTTCCTTTTGTATGCACAGCTGCTGGACGCTGAGTGATAGCACATTGCAGGACAGCTGCTGGATGCTAGAAGGGAAGCCCCAGTGGCTGCTGAGGGGGGCAGTTGACACCAACCTGCACTCTGACCCCATGCCCTGTGCCCTGGCCTGGGTTTTTTTTTTTTTTTTTTTTTTTTTTTTGCCACAAGACCAGAGGGAAAAAGGAGACCTTTCCTCAAAAACTGGTGTCAGAGATTTTTCCCAGAGATTTGTCATGTTCACTGGACTCTGGTATCCATTTCTGCATCTTCATTTTATACACTGAGGACTGCCCAGGGTCCTCTTTCCAACAGGCCTCTAGAAAAGGCCATTGCTGTGTCGTTTGTGAATCTTCTTCCTGAATTAGCTAAGATGCTACCAGTGGACATTTTGAAAGTCTTTTCTTTTGCACTCACAAAGTATGAATTTTGGCTGTGGCCCAAATCAATCTAGCTTGCAAATTATGACTCCCTGGAATGAAGAGAAGTACTCTTCACTTATCCTGATTGCTGGATTAGTGCAAGTTCCTTTCCCCCAACAGTTGGGTTTCAGCCCCCAAGGAAGAAATGTCTTAGATGGCGTCAACTCCCAGCCTGGAGTCTGTCAAGAGATTGTGTCATGTGTTTGCATTAGCGGAACAAAAAAGCAGGCAAGCTTTCCAGCCTAGCTCTGCCTCCCTTCAAACCCCTGCCCCCATTCCCCACCCCCCAACCCCACATTCCCCCTCCAGAGAGGCCTGTTAAAGTCTAGACACTGTCTGCTTGGCACCAGGCCTTTATAGCACAATCCGCACTGTTCTGCAGCTCTGGCTGGGGTTGCTTTCATCACTCATTTCCCCGGTTTTCTTAGCCTGAAAAGTCTCCAAGGAATTAGCATAAGCCACACACAAGAAGCAGGTAAGTGAATTGATGAGACTGAGGATTCAGCAGTCCTGAGAGGTTTAATGCTGACAAAAGGCCAGCAGTCCTGGTGGAGGCTGTATCTGCCGGCAGAGATCCCTGCTGCCTTCTGATGTCTCCTTCATTGTCCTGAGATTAGCAGGGCTGGTGCCCGGGTTATGATCTCAGGCCTTCCGGGGCCTATGAGCTTGGCCGAGTGAGGAGTGCCCGCCTTTGCAAAACCCAGGCCTTAAAAGGTGCGAACTCCAAAACCCAGCTCTGAACTGTGTCTGTATCAAAAGGGCTAGCATTCTAGGTGGAATTTTTAAAGTTTGCTGCTAAATGGAAAGAGGATATTTGATGAGCTCTTGTCTTAGTTGACAGTGGAAGGAGGAGCAGTTTGAGAGATGCTGGCTTGGGAATGGGGAAAAAATAAGGAATGAATGCAGGAGATATTTGTGTCTCTTACTGTGTACATGCAGAACTCAGTGGAAATGCTTCAGCCTGGGACTGCAGAAGCAACGCTGTGGGGACTTGTCCTGGCTGATTTAAGTCCTGAGCACAGAGCCCGAAGTGGTCCCTGAGCACAGAGCCAGGAGTGAGCTCTGAGTACAGCCACTTGTAATCCAAAAAAGCAAAATAAATAATGAAAAGAAAAGGAAATTTAAATTTAAAAAAATTTAACATGTGGTATTGAACGTCTTTGTGTCCAGGAAAAGAATAACTTGATTTTTCTATTTCTAAAAGAAGCTCCTAGAGTTGAGGAAATGATTCAGAGTATACAGCCCTGTTGTGGGCCAACCTAGAGCTGGGGAGAGAATCCAGGAGCTGTGTCCCTGCCATGGGCCAGCCCTGTCTCTGCCCCAGCACTGCAGAGGAACTCCTGAGCAGAGAGTCAGAAGTAGCGCCTGAAAACTGTTGGAGTGTAACCCCAAATCCTCTACCCTCTAAGAAATAGGAACTCAACTACACCGGAAAAGAATAAAGAAAACTTGATCCCTTGGCATTGAGTAAGGAATCTATTTTTTTTTAAGTAGCAGATAACCCCAAATCTGAAGTGTGAAACTTGAGCTTTTACTGAATTTGGTGAAGTGGTGGTTCAGAGATCAAGCTGCAGTCGACCACAAGGCAAGGAACTTAACCCCTGTGCTATCTCATTAGCTCAGCTTTAACTGAAAAAAAAATTTAAATAAAAACAAAACTTCCAAGCTTCGTAAATGTATACACTTTATTTATGTTGCTGTTGTTTTCAGGGCAGTGCCCAGGGAACTGTCCCTGGCCTATTGGTCATGGGTTGCTCCTTGAGGTATTTAGGGGTACTGTCCTTTTGGGGATCAAACCCTAATCTCCTGCACCATCTCTCAGTATCAACATTTTCACATAACAGTTTTTGTAGTTGTCTAGAAAATGTTACACAGACCCCAATACTGTTTTCTGAGATCTTTCTGCTTCCGCCATATTATCTGGTTCGATCCTGGCTTTCCTGATAAAATGCTGCTGAAGTTTCTCCCTGGTCCCAGTGCCCTTCTCTCTAAAGTTCAGTGCTTTTACTACCCAGGGGTACTCGTCCTTGATGTCTGCCTTAAATCAGTCAAGTTAAGTGATTTGTGAAGGTATAAGAAAATAGGCCAAAACCGATGTCTTAATCCTACTTAAATATTTGGCACATTAACGACCCTTCTCTACTAAATCCCACCAGGTAATACCAGAATGCTGAGTCGTGCTGGCTGGTGGTCCTGCATGGGGATTTGCTCATTGTTTCATGTGTTTTTTCCTAATAAGGTCAGATTTAAAAACAAAATCAGTTGTGCATCAGGATAGATTTCCTTTGTGTCAAATTAACATTTTGTTTTAGAGATGAAAATGGGAGGGAAAAGAATTGGGGACATTGGTGGTGGGAAATGGGTACTGGTGGAGGGATGGGTGCTGGAACACTGTATGACCAAAACCCAAACATGAACATCTTTGTAATTGTATATCTCACGGTGGTATAATAAAATATTAAAAAATAAAAAAATTTAAAAAAGAAGAAGATAGAGAAGCTTCCCAATGATGGGCAGGGTTCCAGGGGAAGACAGGAAACTCTCTTGTCATTTTTTTTTAAATAGTAACAAGCCATGATCTATAGTTCTGTTCAGTTGAATTTCAGACAGCAGTGTTCCAGTGCCAGTCCCCACCACCAGTGTCAGCGTCCCTTCACCAGTGTCCCCAGGTTCCTGCCCAGCCCCCAGAAAGCACATTTTAAAATTTGGCTATTGTAATTTGATTTCAAGCTTGCAGTATTGTTGATGCTACAGTTAAGCTTATATACATTATATATACACCACACCTCTGTATCATTGATGTATTCGAGGGCCCTGAGCCCTTTCCCAGAACTCCCATCTCTTTCTTTTACTCATTCTCCCCCTACACACACACACACACACACACACACACACACACACACACACACACACACACCCTTTTTATATTCTTCCCTGTCCTTCTTCTGTGCTTAAGGGTCTATTTCTTCTCCCTGTTTTTTTTATAGGACTTGTGGATTTGTTGTTGTTGATCTTTATAAATACTTTAAGTATCTTGGATATTAATTATTTATTCAGTGTGTTGAGTGCATGTATTTTTTTTCCCATTCAGTTGGGTATCTTATAGTTTTAGCTCAGGTTTCTTAAACTTTGCAGAAACATTTTAGTTCAATGAAGTTTCATTTGTTTATTTTTGTTTCTGTTGCCAGTGCTAATCAAGAGAAATCATTTAAAAAATTTACAGTCCAAATCTTAGAGTATTCTGCCTTTATTTTCTTCAGTGTATTTTATGGATTTGGGTCTAATCTTGAGATATTTAATCCACTTTGAATTGGCTTTAGTATAAGCTGTGAGATATGGACCCAGCTTCATTTTTTTTTCACATGTGGCTGTCCAGTCTTCCCTATCCCATTTGTTGAAAAGGCAAGGCTATCATTACTCTACTTCATGTACCTAATTCCTTTGAATGAGTACTTAATTTCTATGGTTGTGAAGTTTGCTAGTTAATGTACATTAAGTTAGCAAATATGTTATTCATCAGTTTATTCTTTACTTAAATTTCTACATTATTCAAATATACAGACCTTTTTTCTTTTAAATCCTGGGTTAGTGTGTCCTAACTGACTTCTGTCTTGCTTCAGAGCTCAAGTACATAGAGTAACATTTGCAACAGAGGTAAAGAAAACGGATGGAGAATTCAAAGACAGTCTGGCAATGCCTGGTATGTCTAAACTTTAAAACAAAGTTGATCTATATAAAATTTCTCTTAAAGCAATTAAAAGTCATTAAGCCTCCACTGAGTACAGACTCAGAAATATCTGACTCTCCTTCATTGTCAAGGTCCCTATCAGGAGGGCCCCACATATGATGTCTGGTGACCTTGCCCAGTTCACAATCCTTGAGGTGATGGTAGTATTCTCAGATGCTTGAACGCTCATCTTCCCTTCTCTAGGAGCGTCTGTATCTGGAGCTTTCTCATGGGTTGGACTTTGCCTATGGTAGTTTACCAAGTCCCCTGAGACAGAAGAAATGACCCTGGCTTCTTCCAGTCTAGGAATCTCTAAGAAATGTGTACTTCGACTCTTCCACCCCCAGTCTTCCATCCTTTACAATTTCTATTTTCTTTCTTTCTGATCTTGTGTGGTCTTGGCTTTGCCAACAGCTACATGAGGAGAAGCAGATTTCTGGGTCTGGCTGTTATAAGGATAAAGCATTTCACTCTTTGCATTAGCTGGAGTCTACAGATGAATTTTCTGCATCACACCAAGGACTGGCTAATGATCAAAGAAAATCTCAGTACAAGGACACCCACTTCTGTGGGAGTTCATTTGAACGGTTCTTGATTTCCCTTTTGGGGAGATTAAGACACGGTGGGGAGAGAACAGGATTGAGAAGTATTTTGTGTAAACCCAACATTCAGAACTTTGCTAATTGTTGGGTGTAATAAATTCAGTTTTCAGTGTAGGCTTATCATACAAAAAATTTCCGAAGCTGTATGTGGGTCAGATTGTTTAAGGGATAGTTATAGAGCTTTGTCTTTGAGTAATATAACTACAAGAGTCTTTGTGTTTTACTTTACTTTCTACAAGAGAAAACTTTTAATATCAACCTGAATATGAGAAACTGAAAGTTGAGTTGCTCAGTGTTTGTTACATGTTTGTTATAGGCAGTCTTTTTTTAAACAAAAATAAACAGTGCAAGTGATATGAAATCCTTTAAGAATAAGCAATGCCGGAGAATTATTAACCCCACTGAGTTGTGGGGTTAATTTTCATTTTACGGCACAGATAATTGCATTTCCTCTCTAAATTCCCTTTTTTTTTCTTTACACATTCAATTAAACAGAAGATACTTCATTTCCTGCTTAAGTTGCTTCATCAAATTGCTGTGAGAATTAGAAAGAATAAACTGGGTTTCTCCTCAGCGGCTGTATTTCAATTGGCAATTGTTGTTTTTCTAGGTAATGCTGTCTTTATTTTACCCAGGGTAAATGGCATTGTCATTTAGTGACTGTAATTACTCATGTAACAGTGGCCTGGAATGAAAAGATCTCATTCCCCAAGATATCTTTTTATTTGTTATTTAACTCCAGACAACAGTTTTCTCACTGCTTATATTGATGTGTTGATGGAGTTTGTGTGTGTGCATGTGTGTTTGTGTGTGTGTGTGTGTGTGTTCACATGTGAGAACAGCCATACTCATAGTCATAAAGCAATTTTCTTTGTGGGAGGACAAAATTAGAGATTAAAAGCCCAGAGGTGATTAAAGTATATGAACTTTCCCCAAATGGTTCTCATTTAGAAATGGGTGGAGTGAATAGTAAGAAGGAAAATAGTGATTATGAGAACTGCAGGAAATGAAGGCAGGCGGAGAGTAGGAAACTCACTGTTAATTGTAGAGGAGGAAGTAAATGAAGAGGGGGTAATACATTTAAATTTTTCTGGTCTTTAGGAGAAGAAATATTTTGAGTGAAATCTGCCAATAGTCATGACCAGGAAAATAATTGTGACTCTTTGCCAAGTGATTGTATAATCTAATATGAATGTACACATAAAAAAATAATATAGAGGCTGGAGCAATAGGATAGTGGGGAGGGCATTTGCCTTGCTTGCAGTTGACCTGGGTTCGATCCCTGGCACCCCATATGGTCTGCCGAGGACCACAAGGAGCAATTCCTGAGCTTAGAGCCCTGAGTAACCCCTAAGTATGGCTGGGTGTACCCCCAAAAGCAAAAAAAAATAGAAAAATAAAAGCTGAAAACAACACCTGTACGCAGTATATATAGCAAATGGGGATGATATAAGTCATACAAGGCTAATGCTCAATAATTAGTAGCTATTGTACTTTTTGTTCTTTTTTTGCTTGAATTCCAGGGGATAATTGAATTGTAAGGACAGACATAGAAATCTAGACCTGTTTTTATCAAACTTTGTATTGGTTAGCTGGTTTTCTACTTATGGGCCTTTTTCAGAGCATTGTGTAATGTGCATGATTTATTTTCTTTCCTAGGAAGAAAGTTATAAGCCATGTTTTCTTAACGTTTCCCATAGAATGCCATTTCGAAAATCACAAGAGAGTCAAGACATGGTATAGTGTAGAAACATGAGACAATTTTAAACAGACTTCCATTAGCAGAGTGCCTACTATTTACCCAGTCCTAGTGCACATGCTGAACTTACTTCCTACGTTAATTCAGGTTCATCGGGAAGGCATGAGATTCATCTGGACCTCAAGGCCAGTCTGAAGGGAGATAATTCTGCAAGGGACTCCAGATAGAAACATTAGTACGACCATATGCTTACTTCCTAGAGCTGACTGGCTTTGTTGTATTTTATTTTATGTTTGATTATTAACTTGAAATACCCAGAAATCCTTTTGAGTTTTCTCTTTCCCTAACCAAATCCAGTCCACTGGAAAGTTGTCAGAACATCCCTTCCTTTGACTGCCTTCCTCACTCTTTGTGTGTGTGTTTGTATGTGTGTCTTCATATGTGAGAACAGCCATACTCATAGTCATAAAGTAATTTTCTTCGTGGGGGACAGAATTAGAGATTAAAAGCTCAGAGGTGATTAAAGTATGTGAACTTTCCCCAAATGGTACTCAGTTAGAAATGGGGAGAGTGAATAGTAAGAAGGAAAATAGTGATTATGAGGATTACACACATCTACTTAATCCAGGCAGCTATCATTCTGTGCCTGGACTTTGCAGTAGTATCCTAACTGATGCTCCTTTTTCCTTTTTCCCTCTCCACCCTTGCACATCATCCTGAGGATCTTTGTGAAACATATATCTGATCCCATCACCCTCCTGTGAGAAACCCTCCAGGGACTCCCATTGAGAATTCCCATTAAGAATAAAATGCAAAATTCTTATTAACTCTACAGGGTTCTTCTACGTGCACGCCCTGACCCTCGTCGGCTTTTCCCAGCTCACCTCTCTGAGACTCTGCATTAGAGTCCGACCAGGATTTTCTCTGTTCTAGGACCATCACTGATCCCGGCCCTTGTACCTTTCTGTGTGAACTGCTTCTTTTATCCTTCAGATGTCAGCTCAGGAGAACATGTCCTAACCACTTGGGAGGGTCCCTTCTCCCATTGGAAATGAACTTGTTTTTATTTTTCCACTGTTCTGCCACTAGAATATGGACTTCTTCAGGAGTGAGACCTTCTCTGTATCATTTGCTCTTGAATCTCTATCACCTGGAGCTGAACTTACCATAGAGTTGTGCTCAATAAATATTTACTGAGTCCATCACTGGCCAAGTGGATTAATGATCAAATCCAAATTTTCCATAAATTAATTTGCATTAATGTGTTCATTTGTAATGTGAAAAGATGCTTCTTATGCTGACAATAATCTTTGTACCATATTATTCCCCATGCCAGAGTCTGCAGGTGCATTATGTACCTGGGGGAGGGTTGACAGCATTCGCTCATCAATGCTTTACTCAACCTTGGACACAGGAGGAATGCTCAGCCCGTCTAGTCTGATACAGGGATTCTGATTTTCTCAGTACCAAATGAAGTTGGAATGTAAACAGGCTATTTTAATAACAAATATTTGAGTTCATTCTTTCCATGATCAGCAATTCTGAGTTACACAGGCATCATTCTTGGAGTATACTTATATTCCCAGGATTATAAAATGAAGCATTTAATTTCATTCATGCTTCATTAAATTTTATTTCATTAAATTTTATTCTTGGCAATTCTTTGCTTTTACCTTCTGATCTTATTTGTCTTCTGACCACTTTATGTTCTGACTTCATCCTTTTCTTTTGGGGGATCTTTGCTTGCTCCCACTCTCTCCTACTTCATCCGAATGTCAACTGTGATGTCCCTATATAGATAAAATCGTATTACTGGATTTACACAGTAGCTTTCCTGAGGGGAAGTTCACTATTGTTATAGGGAGCAGCGATGTAGAGTCAGAGTGAATGAGCCACCTACACGCCCCTGAAGATGTTCTTTTGTGTGTGTGTGGAGTAATATTGGGGTGCATCATGTTTCCAGTTACTTTTTTGCTTCAGTTCTTTTCAGTGCCAGGGGTGGGAGCAGACCGGTAGTACTTCACCCTCCTAGCCATCTCCCCGGCTCTAAGATTCTGGTAACTGTAGTGTTGTCCCACTTCTCTGTGCAGTTAGGGAAACAAAATGTGGTTCAACATGTGTCATTTCTTGAGTCCTTAGTTAAAAATGGACAGAACTTTCAGAACTGTGTCACTCCATAATACTTAGGAGAATTTTAATTCCTGTAAATTAATCTGTCCGTAGCAACTGAGCTAATGGGGTTTTGTGTCATTTTTCCAAGTCCTTGGGAGAAAATAAAATGAACAGAAAGGAAGTCTTTGTGCATTGTTAGTACAGTGTGAGGGTCTCACAGGATTTTAATATCTGCAAAAGTAGAGTTTTACTACAGTGGAACTAGATATCCGACTGTCTCTCATTGGTGGACCCTCTATCGGCTAAGGCCTGATGAGCCAATAAAAGTAGGTTTTACAGACTTTCTCCTCTTCCCCTCACCCCCAGCTGTGACTTCCAACTGCTCCAAGGAAAGAATGCAAGGCAGGAATGTCTCAAGAATAGAACGTGCATGTTCTCATTGACTTTAATCTCAGAGCCCTAAAACACACATGTGTATGTGCATGTGAGATTTCTGAAAGCTGAGCTGGCGGCAACAGAGGCTCGAAGTCAAGCCAAGAAAATGAAAGAAAAGTTTTAGAAATATCCAGTCTTACTGCCAAACTTGTCCATGGATTTTTATATCAAAAGTGTATTTAAAGAGTAGGAGAAGGTACAAAATCCAAAATTTAATCAGCCACTTATTTTTATTGTTTGGCCCATGCATACAAAGTCCTAAAGAGAGAAAATGGCAAACGCTTTATTTTCACTATGAAAGAGACCAGAAGTGTGAAGTGACTTGTCCATCGACACTGAAAGCAGAGCTAGTCTTAGGTAACCATGACTCTTGCTCATTGTTTTCTCTTTAGTTTTTTCATTTGGGGAGGAAAGTCACACCTGGAGGCTCCATGCTGAGGGTTCACTCTTGGCAGACGATTGCTGCTGGAGAACATCAGCTTCCCATGCCTAATCTGTTCCTTCAATCCCTTAGACTGGCTCTCCAACACATATCTGAGGTTTTCAAAGGACTGGGTCTTCATTACTTCCCTATCCTGGTCCCTAGTGCAACCCAGCGTGCTGCCTTTACCTGTGTGTTCTGCTCTTCCTGGCGATTTCAACTGTTTACGCTTATTTCCAAAACATTCTAAATTACAGTTTTACTCTTTCTACCTAAACTCTCCTCTGGAATTCAGTCGTATATCATAATTCAGAATTATACAGTAAAAAAAAAAAAAGCTATTAGTCACAGATGGCTATATAGTACTTTAAATGGGACCAGTTCAATCAGGATGGGCTACCAGGGTAAAACATACCAGATTTCAGAGACTGTTTACGGGGTTGTGGGGTGGAGGAGAAAGGTACATATACAAAAGATCTTAGTAATTTGGTCACTTGCTAAAATGGTAGTAATTTTATATATCAATTTTACATACCATGGCTGAAATATGTCATTGTTATCTGTTCTTTTGACTTTTTAAAATGTGGCAACTAGAAAACTCTCCAAGACATTTATGAGACTGGTGCTATATTCGATAATGCTGCTTTAGAATCATGTCTCTAAAACATCTCTGAAACTTAATGAGTTATCTGTTAGCTTAAATTGTTTTGTTATTTTAAATTCAGGGCCAGAGCAATAGCACAGTGGGTCTACCTTGCATGCGGCCTACCCGGTTCAACCCCAGCATCCCATATGGTCCCCCAGGCACCACCAGAAGTAATTTCTGAGTGAAGAGCCAGCATCATTACTAGGTGTGACCCAAAAAAGAAAAAAAAAAACATAAAGTTCAGTTATCTATACCTTATCTCTTTTTGCTTGATTTTGTTTGATTCTGGGCCACACCTTATCTCTTTTGTTTGATAATGGGTCACACCTTACTCCTGGCTCTGTGCTCAGGGAATCACTCAAATAGTACTTCGGGACCAAATGAATACCAGAATTTGAACCTTAATCGACTAATTTCAAGGCAAGCACTCTACCCTCTATATTTTCCCTCTGGGGCCACCTTATCTTCTTATCTAACCATTGGGTTAGGAGCTTGCACTCTGCTTTATTTTTCTGTGTGTCCCTTGCACCCAGCAGGTTCTGTGGTATTTTGTTGCTTTTCTCATCTGCACATTGTTTTCTTGTTTGGAAATGGATTTCTCTAATTTCAGTGATAAGAAAATGCAGATTAGTTTGAAGTATTTTTTTGAAAGCATTTGTTTTTTTGTTTTGCCCTTTTAATTTGTTCCAGAAGAATCAACATTCCTTTCATGCCCAACCAGAACATTAAACAATTAAACCACATTGCAAAAATCTAGGATCCTTAGTGAGTGCTGGAATCCCTAATATGTAGGCCCTGGAGAGAACGTTATTGCCCAGTGCTAATTCCAGGTTCTAAAACTCTTCATTGTCACCCCAAAGTCTTGGGGGAAGTCCACACCAAGTTCAGGGATTTCTATAACACTTTGCCAAGTCTATCCAACTTTAGTTGTAGGTCAGTACATCATGTAGGTCAGTAAACCATGATCAGTGGCTCCTGACCTGGAGCCACGGTTGGCAAGAGGGCGGCTGTGGCTCCTGGCTGCCAGGGAACTCCCCATCATGACGGTTTCCCAGAGTGCAGGAGAAAACAGCGAGGGATGCACCCCGTGTGGGCCTGACCCTTGAAATATCCTGTCATATTCTAAGCTCTTGTGGCTGAACCGCATGCACATAATTTCTACACTGTCTGTGTTATACCTAAAGTACTGTCATTTCTGCTGTTTCTGTTGGAGATTCTGACCTTTCCTGGACTTTGTGACCATGGCCACTGTTTTGTATTTGGTTGTTGATGACATCTAAGAATGCATCCCTGGAAACCTCCTTTCAGGAGGAAGTTGATCAGGTCTCACTGCTGTGGAGTCACCCCACTCTGCAGATTCATGGAGAACCAGCTCCCTTTAGCAACAACATGTGAACTGAGCAATTTGCTCTTTAGGTGGAAATATGTGAAATGACCAAAATCTAAGGTCCCCTCTGCCTGGGTCCTTCAGCTTTGCCTCAGAAAAGCCCCAGGAATGTTCTCAGGCTGTTTAACCTAGAACAGCCCATGTGCAGAACAACATTTTTTCTCATCTCCCCCACTTGAAAAATCAGCTTGAGTTGAGTTTTGGGGGGGGGGGGGGCAACAGGCACCAGACTGGAATCTCCCTCTCTCTCAAAACTAATCACCATTATCATAATTTATTCCCTAGACAGTCTTTTAAGGTGTTCTTATGGAATATTTTGTTGTTCAGATGTTAGTATTTTTTTCAAAATTCCTTTTAGTCTTAAAAATGTTATCTGTGTGTGTGGGAGGGTGATGCTGGTGTGTGTGAGGGCGGCACTTTACCACCGAGCTCTGTTCCTATGGCTGTCATCTCGTTATTAAGTGTAGATGATGCAGTATAGCAGACTACGGATGTCCTGCTAAGAGCAAATGCTCCTCTCTCAGACCCACACACCGATACTCATCCTGCAGCCAGATACAGGAGGAGATAGAAGAACTAGGTTCCATCCATGGTGATCATAAATTAAGCCGGCAGCTGACCTCACTGGTCTTCAGACTACTGGGACCAGGTACCAGTGTCATCTGCAGACTCCCAAGAACTCATTTCCTTTGGAAGGGTACTCATGGTGCACTTAATTTTCCTTTGCTATGGCTCTAGGTGTATGTCTGGGTGGTAGCAATCAACAGAGGAGGAGGAAGGATGTGTGTGTGTGTGGCGGCGGGAGGGGGAAGGGGGGGTGGAGGTGAGCAGGGAGGTGGGGAAAGGCTTCCAGTGCCCAGAAGTGAACCGTTGTTCAGAACAGTGAACACCATGGCCCAGGACATGTCCTTGGGAAACTGGATTTCTTGGACCCCAGATTCTGCCCCCCAACCCATTTTCCTTCAGGCCAGCAGTTGCTATGGCAACGTAGTATCTGAGAACTTCTAATTACATCTGTCTGCTTCTCCAACCAGACCAGACCGAGCCATGCATATGGAGACTTCATTTATCCCTGGGTCCCTTGCTGGGCTTTAACCCCTTCTGCCCTCCATGGGCTGCATGCAGTCATTGCCCAGCTGCCAGGAGCCTGACAGCTGCTTTGCCTGCTGCTTATCCCCGAAGGGTCCCGGGCTTTGTCTGTGTTTTTAAAGTGGAGGCTCACGCTGTTTGCTTGATGGGTCTCAATATCCTCCCTGCATTCTGCTCCGGTCAACCCTGACCTCCCTGCCCCGTATCCTCCTCCTGTCAGGCAGGCTCAGCTCTTGGTTGGACACCACAGTTCCCTTTTTAGGATGTCTGCAAGGCAGGGGAAATAAACTGTCTGGGCAGAGTTGCCTTGTCTGTCCCTCACAAGGTCAGACTTAGTGAATGAGCCACTGAGGAAGAACTAGAAGCCCCCCAGAGCGTTCTGGGAGGTGGAGGGGCGAGGTAGAAGATGGTATAAAGCTGCTTTTTCTCGTCTAAGCAGTCTGACAGTCCTGCCTCCCTTCTGCCTCACAGGATAATGTAGGGGCTACAGTTTCTGAGAACGGTTCAAACAAAATTGAGACCTTGGAAAATAAGCCTCATTTTCCCAATTTACCTTGGCATCAGCTTGTTTCTCTGCCTCTTCCTTGGAGAGACCCCAAGGTGTTAGGAAACGCACTGAGTTTCTTCTGTGCAGTCTGGTCTTCTGGGGCTGTTTCCTTATACTCTCATTCCCACATTACTTCAGCTTCCGCCCACTGTCCCTCCATCAGACTCTCAGTCTCTCAGTATGGCAGCTCAGCCAGACAATTGTTGTGGACAAAGGAAATGACAGATGCCTTTTCAGCCCTTTGTTATTCTGCTTTCTGCATCACCAACACACACACACACACACACACACACACACACACGTTTTGCATGTGTGTATGTTTTCTTTGTCTAAGATATTCTCTAGTGAAATTCCAGGATAACTATTGATGACCTGGTGGAGAAGGGGAGGGAAGCTATTCTTCCCTCCACCCCCAAATAAAACACTGGCCCTAGAAGGAAGCAAGAGGAGGAGGTCCTCACTGACTCTCTGCCCAGACTTGGGGTCTTGGGGTAGTGTGGTCTCTGCCTCCCACCAAGGTTGAGCGAGTGGCACAGGGCGTTGTGCTGGATCTACGGAAGAACTCGATAGCGTAAGGAGCTTTCAGCTCAGCTGGAATGAGAAAAATCTGCCCAGCGAAATTTCATAACGAAAAGATCCCAGAGGACGGAGTAGCATAACTTGAGCTATGCCTTGAAGGACAGGAAGAATTTGTACAAGCTAGACAATAAATCAGACTTCCCAGATGGTGACAGTATTTTTTCAGTTAGCTTTATGGGACATTCACTGCTTATCTGAAGGTTAAAGAAGTTTCTAGTCATACCTCGTGGTGTTGACATTTTCAAAGGGTAACGAGTTCTCATTTCCAGTGTAAAACCTTGGGAGCCTTCTAGCCTTTACTGTATTTTCATCTGCTTATGACTTAGATCAGCTATGATTACTGCTCTAGTCAGAGACAGCTCCTGAAAATCCCTGTAGAGAGAGAGTATAGAAGTGAAGATTTCTGGAGGTGAGGAGGAGGCCGAGAGCCTTGAGGCCAGGAAAACAATGAAGTCATTTTAGAGAGAGGATGAAGACTGAGTCAGGTGCCGAAGAGCTTGTTTAATGTGGCCAAGGAATAACAACGTCGGGTGTGTGTATGTCAGTGCTCCCTTACTTGCACCACCTCGGAGAATGGTGGCTTCACCTTCAGTCACTTTCCGGGGAACCTTTTGCCAACTGCAATGAGGGAAAGGCACACAGATACAGGGAGGACAGATCTTGGGCTCCATCTGCATGTCATCTGCCTTCTACTAGGACAGGGGTTGATCCAGCATTCTGCTTAGAAAGAAGCACGTAATCCACTTTGATTCCCCGCTTGGGAAGCCTGGGGGCAGGGGGAACAGACTAGGCTTGCTGAAGGTGGGGTCCTAGAATGTTGGTCCAGATGTGGCAGACACTGTGTGGAACAACTCTAAAGCTGATTTAGCCAAAGTACCCCCAACTTCACTGACCTCCTCTCCTGCCCCCCCACCCCTGCCTCACTCAGTTGAGAACATTGGGACTTAGGTGTGGATTTTGCTTGCTTTTCTTTCTCTTTAACTTTCCATGAGCCATTTTCCTTGAACTCCATGTGGAAATAATTAGAGCATGGATGCTGAGTAAATGGGAGCCCGGCCGGCCCAGACATACTTCGGTGACAGGTTCTTGGCAGCTGGAAGGAATTGTGAATCTCATGAGAATTTCCCTTAACCATTCTCACCCTGCTTTTCTTCCCTTTTTTCTGCAAGGCAAACACAGCTAGAATAAAAATGTTACTAATGGCATTCTAGGGGAATAGAAGGTTTCAACCAGTTAACTAAGACTCATTTTGGGGTCACGTTATTGCTCCCCTGATTCCCTCTGCTGTGTTCCAGGAGGGAAAGAAATAGCATTCCTCAGGAAAATCCTTTGACAGTAAATTCCAACCATGAATTCCACACCCAGCCAAAATTCTGAAGCAACAGCAAAAGACTAAAACCATACTTAGTCTCCAGTTGGGCATGAGGGTTAACTTCCTTTGGAGAGTAAGGTTTGATTTAGGGACTATTTTAAACTGTCAACTCCTGTGTTTTGCATTTAAAGGAATATTAACTAATTCAAGGACTTTCTTTCGCGTCTTACAATTGTATAGAGGAGTAACCAGAGTGGTTAAGCGACTTACCCAAAGTCACCAGGATGTTAAAAGTGAAGCATTATCAAGGGGTCTGCAGCTCCTGCATCAGTTTCCTCCCATGGGGCTGTGCTGCTTCTGAGCTCTGCCATCAGTTCACTGGTTTCAGCAGAGGGTTAGAAATAGGCGCTTTTCTTTTGCTGTTTCATCCCTGAGTTAACTGTATTTCTCTCATAGTGGCGTTCGTTATTCGCTTTTTTGAGCTCTCAGAACGTCCTGGTTTTGCTCCATTTTCTGAATGTGTCCACTCTGTTTTTGTTGCTGTCGCCTGACAGCAATCCTATGAGTGTTTTCAAGGAAACTGTGGAGCTTAAGCCCAATGGCTGGTCTAGTGTGACATGTGCCCATGGGGGAGGGAAGCTCAGTGGCTGGTCTCGTGTGGCCTGTGCCCCAGAGGAGTGAAGGCACCTTTTGTCTGGTACAAATCCTCTGAGGGCTGGTTACCGCCTGTTGTCACTTTTGCCCCCTCGCTCTGCTCATCCCACTGCCCTTCCCTTGGCCACCCCAACCTTCCTTCCCACTTTGGCTTTTTGAGTTCCCTGGCCCCATTTCTTCAACATGGTTGATGTCCAGATGTTCATCTTTGAGTTTTTGCTTCCAGCTCTCAGTGGGATGTTTTCCATGCCTTTGCCTTCATGTGCATAGCCATGTCTTCAGCACCTTCCCTCCCTGTCCCCGTCCTCCCAGCAACCTCCCAGGCCCAGAAAGAATAGTAAGAGCTTGATACTTACTATTTTCTGCTCCCATTGGCCTCTGGTATATAGTAAGATCTCACTGCTTAACCCTTTGCCTCCATTTCCAGCCTTTCTCCCTATCCTTTCCCCCACCTGACCTGACCTCTTTATCTTACCCTTCTTGCTGTTTCCCTCTAGCCCAGTTCCTCCTAACTCGCTTCAAACCTTCATAAATTCTACTCTGTTTATCTGTCTATCTATCTGTTTGTCTGTCTATCTGTCTGTCTGTCTATCTGTCTGTCTGTCTTTCTCTCTCTTTCTCTCTCTCTCTCTCTCTCTCTTCTCTGTGTCTGTCTTTCTGTCTGTCTTTGGTTCTGAGGCCACACCCAATGATGCTCAGGGCTTACTCCTGGCCCTGTGCTCAGGATTCACTCCTGGCAAGCTTGGAACTATATGGGATGCCAGGGATTGAACTCAGGTGAGCCACGTGCAAGGATAGCACCCTACCCACTGTACTATCACTCTGGCCCCAAATTACTCTTCTTGAACCCTCCAGCTAGACACCCAGAGGTTTTCCAATTCAATCCTGCCATTTTTTTTTTCCTTTTTTGGGGTCACAACCGGCAATGCAAGGCAAGCGCTGTGCTATTGCTCCGCCCCATCGATCCTGCCATTCTTTGACCCTGGTGCTTCTGAACTGCACTGTACCCACTCTACCATGTTGGCAAGCAAAGAAGCACCTGTGAAGACACAGCCACCCTCAGTGTGATGCCCTGGAGCTCGTGCCAATTGTCACAGCTCTCCCCAGCTTTGTCGTATTATAAACATCCTTGAGATAGGCTTTCCGATGAATTTGGAGTCCATGTCCTGGCCTTTCCTGAAGAAGGCTGGAGGGCCAGTTTCTTGTCCTGGACATTGTCTTTCAAAGTGGACAAGTCTTAGACAGATGGATAGAGAGATTGAAAGATGAATACCTTTCTCCTGCCTGACAGACCGATGGAGGGCACAGTGGTCTGGCTTAAAAAATTTCCTCCTACTGTTCCTGGCAAGATAGTACAGTGGTCAAGACACTTGTCTTGCACCCGGCTGACCTGAGTTCAATCCCCACCATCCCATACGGTCCCGAGCTTGCCAGCAGTCACTACAGGGCACAGAAACAGAAATGAGGGGCGGGGGCTGAGTGCATTCCACAAGAGACACCCAGCCTGAGCACTGCCATGTGTGGCCCACAAACATATGACACTAAGAGCCATGCAAAGATTCCTCTTGACCGAGACTGCCGGCTTATCTCCTGCTCTTCCGGGAAGCACTGTGAGCATCGTGGAAGCCTCTAGAGGAGACAGTGGGTGTCTGGTAGGCCCTGCCCAGCACTTAGAGAGGGGATAGTGGACGTCTGGTAGGCCCTGCCAAGCACAGAGCAGTTGTATCACTGGTTGTGTCCTGGGTGGGGGTGAGGGAGGCTGGGCACATTCCACAGGAGACAGCCAGTTAGCTGTGGCCCATAGTCTAGAGGGATGAGAGTAGAAACACCTCTTGTTGCTATTTGTCACCGTTCATAGAGACCAGGCATCTGGTTTGTCCCATTATATCTGGATTCCCAAGAAAGACCCAAGTCCATGGAGGAGGGTGGCCTTCCAAAGATAGGTGAGGGTGCTTCAAAAAGGAAGAAAGTCCTCCTTGAAGCCGGTAGCCCAGATCATAATATTGAGGCAAAAATTTTAGGGACAGAATCTGTAAAATAATAAGGACAATGCTTAAGGCAAATAACCTTGTCCCATTTGACATTCAAAAGTAGTATTTTCCAGGCACATAAGTTAGATATATTGAATAGGAAATTTCAGGAATGTCTTAACCTGTACTCTGTGGGGAAGCGGAGCATGGACATTAACTCAAAGGAAAATGAGATCATTTATGAATGGCAGGTCCCGTGTCTATTTCTTTTTGTTTATTGTACCCTAAAATGAATCATCCTACAGAGATATATCTCTTCCCCATACCTCCCGAGTGCTGTCGCCGGCCCTGACACTGAGCTAACCTGAATGGAGCTGTTTGTATGAAAAACATTCATTAAACACTCTCAGGCAGGACACAGGTGAGTCTGAGAAAAGCCAGAATATACAGGTGCTCAGAGCCTCCTCGAGATAAGCAGTTATGTGCATAAAATATTAAGTGAGGCTCTGACTAATAGACCAGAGGCCAGAAGCATTTCTTGTTTAAGAAGAAAATGATAGGGTTGTGGAGATTTACTGTGAGGCTAATTAAGCTTCCGGTTCAGACCTTTTCCTCTCAAGGCCCCTTTCCAGACTCTGGTGATTTTGCCATCGCCATTGTGTGCTGTTTTTCTTAACAAAAACTGTTTTGGCTTGAGGCCCCCTTATGACCTGGCATCTTGCCTTGGCACACTAACCTTGAAGCAAGAGATTGGTGATGCACATGTATAAGGGAGAAGGGAGCAACGCTGTCCCCATAAATGTGGTAACTATGTTAGGCACACGGGAACTACATACAGTGAGAAATCCCTTCTTCCTGTTCTTCCCTAGAATGTGGAGGCTACACCCTTGTATTGCAATTTCAGGGAAAGGGACTCACAGAGACTTAAGCAAGGTCCCATCATGTTCCAGCTAGATGTCAAGGGCCTGATGTGCTTTTTGCTTTCTCATTGCCTTTCTCAGCCCCTGCTGCTGGTTCCATTCCAGAACAGCCGCCTGGAACAGCCTGCATCCTGCTTGCGCTCCTCCCTCCCCCTCTCTTCTCTCACTCTCCTCAGTTTTCTGTTTCTTTGTCCCAAGCTCCATGGTGCTCTGCATAGCTGAGGGGCCCTGGTGTGCCTGTGAAGTTTCCATGACTAATTCTGGCAAACCCAGGAGAGTCTTTCTCACATCAACAAAGCCGCTCTGTCATAGACAGAGGAGTGGAGCCAAAATTCCACCTTGGCATACACAGGCTGTTTCTTCAAAAAAGGAAGTTGGGGAGGAGGAAATGGATGGAAGGACAGAGCTTCCCTAGTTCCTTTTAGTGAAATGACAGTATATTAAACTGACAGTTTATGGCTTTGTTCATAAGCTTCCTCTGCCAAAGCACATGGTTCTTCCACAAATGATTTTACTTCAGGCTTTCTTATTAAACATTCCAAGCTTATTTTATGTTCAGATTTAACGCTGGTCAGCCACAAAATCAGGCACACTATCACTTCTAGTGGTTTTGTAAATAGATTGTTTTCCCTCTGCAAAGGGCCTTTTCCAGTTAGAGAAACAATTTCTGTATTGTTAGACTTAGATCTAAGATACCTTTCTGTTCTTATTTTGGATTATTTTGGTTGGGTTTTTGTTTGTTTGTTTTATCCCCTGGCAGTGCTTGGGGGCACTTTCAGCAGTACTTGGGGACCCATGTGTGGTATAAGGACTCAAAAACCAAGTCTGCTTGGGGACCCGTATGTGGTACAGGGATCCAGGGGTCCAAATCAGGGTCACATTGGCAGCAACGTGCTGGGCAAGTGCTTTAACCTTTGCACTCTCTCTCAGCCTCCCTGCTCCCTGCCCTCGTTTTGATTTGTAAAGGAATAAAATGGTTTGGTGGGAAGAGGGCTGGAATTAAATGACTGGAGCCCTCAGGCCAGGTCCTGGCCCTGTAATCATAAACTTTGAGCCTCAGTTTCCCCTTCACTTTAAATTCTGGAAGAGACTTAGAGGTAACCCCTCTCTGCCTCTCCTAAAATCTTTTGTGAGTATAAAATGATATTAAAAGTTCCCGCTTTATCCAGCTTGCCTTACGAATACAGAGCACTGTCAGTACCTCACATGGTCGCACTATGTGAGGGAGCTCCTCACCTCCTGAGTGTCAGCATCCCCCTCTCCTCACATGGACGCACTGTGTAAGGGAGCTCTCACCTCCTGAATTATCAAGCACTGTCAGTACCTCACATAGACACACTCTGTGAGGGAGCTCTCACCTCCTGAGTGTCAGCATCCCCTCGCCTCGCATGGACGCACTATGTAAGGGGAGCTCTCACCTCCTAAGAGTTAGCATCCCCCTATCCCCCTCTCCCTCACATGGACGCACTCATGTAAGGGAGCTCTCACCTCCTGAATTATCGAGCACTGTCAGTACCTCACATGGTCGCACTATGTGAGGGAGCTCTCACCTCCTGAGTGTCAGCATCCCCCTCTCCCTCACATGGACGCACTATGTAAGGGAGCTCTCACCTCCTGAATTATCGAGCACTGTCAGTACCTCACATGGACACACTCTGTGAGGGAGCTCTCACCTCCTGAGAGTCGGCAGCCACCCTCTCAAGTCTTTTGTGAGGAAGAAGACTTGTGTTATTTACTGCAATGCCAAACCAGCAGCCCTTGTATCCCACAATACAAACCAAACAGAAGCAAGGCAGGGAGATGAAGCGGAAGGTTACTGCTGAAAAACTGGAGTTTCTCCAGTGCAAGCCATCACTTGTCAGTTTTTATCCACGTGTCAGGGTGTTGGCTTGGCCTTTGGCCACTCAGTCACACTCTCACAGTTACATACCAGCTTCCAGGCTGTGTGCCTGTGACTTCACACTCCTAGAGAGCAGTCACAGCCACTGTGCTCATTTGCATCCAGGAAATTGTCACCTGGCCTTGGTAACTCATTCCTGCAGGACCTGCATTGTTCCCTGTGGCAGTCCTTGCTGCTGTTCACTTTGCTGGCAGCTCATGCTCCTGAATGTTCCCCAGAAGAAAATGTTGGGCTGGGGCTGAGCTGTGTTCGATCCCGACGGCCTGCAGTAGGCCTCTGCGCCCCAAAGTGTGTCTTTTAATACTTCTTCATCTGATATACGGAACTAACATTGTGGAAACCAGCGAGATAAGGCCAGATCTGAAGAGCCCAGCTCACTTGTAGATGAGCTAATTAGTGTTTGCCTTGGTCCTCAACCTGTATTCTCGACTAGGCAGATGGCTGTGTACACCTGGCAGGTTTCCTTGCTTCCGCGGAGAGGGGGAGATCCAGGCTGTTTGCACTTGAGTCAGAATGTCCAAGTGGGGAGGTGGACATGGAGGCAGCGCAGGTGCTAAAGCCCTAGCCTCGCAATGCAGCCAACCCTGTTCTATCCCTGGCACCACACATGGTTCTCTAAGTACTGCTGAGAGTGTTCCTAAGCACAGAGTCAGGAATAGCTTCTTTGCACTGCTGGTTGTAGGGCAAAGAACCAACACCTAACCGCCACCCTCCCCAAATTAATAATCTCCAGGTTGGAATTTCTAAATTGGAAGGAACTAGTCAGAAATTATATTCAAGCACCTTATTTTATCAGCCAGGGTTACCAAGGCCTGCACGGATCCATGGGGATCCTTTTGGGTCAGCTGATGAGTCCGTCTCGTCTCTCTGCCTTGGCACTGCGCCATGCACCGGGAGCCCTCACCCACCATGTGCACGTAACACTCCGCTCAGGGTTCATCTCAAGATGGGTCTCAGCGCACAAACCATACAACCTCACACTCCTAGGACCTATATTCCTAAACTGTGGGTCCTGATCCCCTATAGGATTGTGTAACATTTTAAAAACTTTTAAAGTAAAATTTCTTGATTTGTTATGAGAAACTATTTCATTTGCCTACTCATTTTATACACCAAGAATAGCATAAAAATTCTCAGTGCAAAGGTGTGGGGAAAAAAATTGTTGCTCTAAGGAGTATTCTGGGAACCTCGGGATGCTCAATTTCTCCCCAACCCCAGCCCTTGCTGCTCTAAGGAAGAAAATTTTCTTCTTTGTTGCTTTAGACTTTAAAGCCTGCCTGTGCTTAGGAAGCATGGTGGGTGGCAGGGCAGTGGAGGCTTCAGATAATCTTTCCCAAGTGGGCAAATGTTAGTACTCGTCATCCTGCCTTGCCAAGGGTCATTCTCCCATTTCTCATCGCCCCTCTGCCCAGGACAGGCAGGCAGAGCTGCAACAGCAAAGGCCGCACTTCTGCATTGCGGCTCTGGCCTCTTGGAAACAAAGAGGAAGATCGCCACCTATTGACTAACGTGCTGCCTGCAAAGGAGGATGCCTGGGGAACTCGCTTCTCACTTCTCTAAAAAAGGAGAGGACAGTTGCTGCTGTTCCCTGGCCCTTTCAGTCCCCTTGCTCTCAGCCTGGCCTTCCCAAAGAAAGGGATAAGAGATGCATATGACTTCACAGCTGAGAGCTGCTTTGCCCAGGAACATTTAACCCCCTCACAGCACTCAGTGGGATTAGGGTTCCAATTTTACACAAGAGCAAACTGTGTAAGGTTTAAGGACAGAACCTGCCTGGCCAGAAAGGAGCAGAGGTAGAATGTGGGGATCAGATCCCAATTGACTAAGAACCTTCCCTCACATTTGCTGATTGGCTAATTATGCACATTATAGCACACTCATGATTTTATTCATCTTAACTTCTCTTCCAGTGGAAATAAATCCAAAGAAAATATTCTTTTCTTTTGATTAGGTGGAGATCTAGCTCTGCCACTTTCTGGTTGATTACCCTGATACTCTGTCCCCTCATTAGTAAAATGGGTGTGATTATGATGTCTAATTTAAGGTTCTTGTAGAACTAAAGATATACAGTAAGTAAATATAAATTTGTATAATAAATATCCCTTAGCAGGGACCAGGTATTTATAAATTGGCGCTACCTCGCGTCTTGTCTGAAGATCTGGGTAGGAACCCTAACTGCTCCAGTTTTAGCTTTAGGGTCTCAAGCAAGTTGCTTGAGCTTTCTGGTCATCCGTTTTGTTCTCTCCCTGCCCGAGGCTGTGTTGCAGGAAAGCCTGTGTACGTTAAATTGATCATCCTCTGCACAGCCTGCCTGCATTCCAGTTAATGATACATTTCAGACTAGGTTTCCCGTCTTCACAGGGCGGAGCAGATCTTTACCCCTAATTTACAGATGTGGAAACCAAGACTGCAGACGTTATAGGGACTCGCCACAAACACATAAACGCGTTGCTCTGAGTGACAGGGGAGTGTGGGTGTGTGCCTGAGGCACTGTGTGCTGATCGAAAGTGAAGTCATGCTTTGAGTGTCCTTTTTTGGGGGTGGGGGGTCTGGGTCGCTCATCATATCATTTAGATGAAGGGGAGCAAGAAAAGTCGTCTTGACTGGAATGTTTGAAATGGTCAGCGAGTGCCTTTTTCTCTTGCTGGTTTGCTTTCCGTTGTCAGGCAGTTCCCATGAGGGCTTCTCAGGGATAATGGATGTGATTTGATCTCCGCAGCAGCTTTCCGCATTCCCCCCTACCCTCAGGGAATAACTTTCTCTTTTTTCCCCTGCCTGCCAGCGTTATTTGAATTCGCCTTAGCAACATCCAGAAATAATGGGTTTAGCAACAGCTTTGAGCCAATGAAATCTGAGCCTGGGAAGGGTCTCTCGACCAATGGCAGCCGCCCTGCATTACTGGCACCCTGGCTCGGGAGACAAAGTCCCAGGCTGGCGTTCGTAGAGCAGCCTGCAGGTGGCAGCATCTGTGTGGCGTTGGGCACAGCCCTGTGCAACACGTTCTTTTGTCTTTTGCTTTCTTTGACCTGTTCTTAGGAAAACGTTTGCCGAGCTTAAGATTTGAGGGAGTTCTCCGCAGGGTGCGGCGAACACTTTCTGAAGAGTAGACTCAGGGGTCCTGTTTCTGCATTCACTGCATCAGTCCCCTGACTCTTTGACGTATCCCACCGTCTTTTTCAGTTCTTTTTCTGACACAAACCCCTGTGGGTCCTGACTGGTGATTGCTGGCCCAGCTGGGAGAGGCTGAAGGAAGGAAGCCCACCCTCCTTTGTTCAGTCACTGCTGGGCTGAGAATAACCAGTTGGAGTGCAGCTGGCTCACTACTGCAGTGTGAGGGAAGAAGTATGTTGTCTCCCAACAGATTGGTACCAGCGTGCACCCCTATTTTCAGTGATATTGGTGGGGTATTAATTTCTGTCTGGTCATTGTTGGTGCATTGTTTCTGAACAGAAGTGTCTGGCCTCTGGGGATTTGAGTCTAGTTCTCCTGTGTGTCAGATGGTTTGAGACTGTAAGCAGATCCAGATCTCCCAGGGTTTGACCACTTTTTCTATGGGGCTACACCCAGTGTTCAGGGCTTATCCCTGGCTCTGTGCTCAGGGGTCACACCTGGTGGTGCTTAGGGGGCCATATACAGTACCACGGTGCTGTGGATTCCAACTAGGGCTGGCCACATAGAAGGCAAGTGCCAACCGTCCTTCTTTCACCTGTTGAGCTTGTGGTGCCACTGCTCAGTAAGGGTCTGGTCCTGACACCCATGTTCCTCTGAGACGTTTTCATTTATTCCTGCCTTCCTCATCACATCCTGCAGGAATCACCCAAGGCATTGTAGCTACAGTAAGTCCTATTGGAGTCTCCTCTTCCTGCACCCACCAGCTTCCTGCTGCTTCTGTGCTTGCGCACACTTGTCTATTTTAAGGGTTTCCCAAGCAGGGCTCAGAGAGCCCCTAGGGGCCACTCCCAGCAGTGCTCAGGTCTGGCTTTAAAGTGGTGCTAAAGGCCATTAGGGCCCCATATGGTGTTTGGGGAAGTCATGTGTGCCTGGAATCAAACTTGGGGCTTGGGGCATGCAAGGCCTGTGACCCTAACCCTTGAGTCATTTGCACTTTTGCACTTTTGGTGAGTTTCTTCAGAGAGCCATGGAGCTTTCTAAGGAACTCTCTCTTTCTAGCTCCAGTTTTTGTCTTTTCAGATTTGTTTACGTATGGTTTTGAACCACCCTGGCACTGCACAGGGCTTACTCCTTGCTCTAGACTCAGGAATCACTCCTGGCAGTGCTCGGGGTCATCTGTAGTGCCGGAATCGGAAGTACCCAAACTGTCTCTCTAGCTTTAAATGTCATATTGGTATCAGGTATACATGTATATAATGATATTCAATAAGGATTTTTTTTAGAAGAAAGCATGTGTGCCAAATAGGAATTTCTACTCTGGTAGCTGAGCCTGGCTGAGCATTGCTATGAGCCCTGAATACCAAACCGAAACCTGAGCTTGAAAATGTTGCCACCCTGACTCTTTACCAGTGAGTTCAGCTCCTTGACACAGTTTCCTTTATGATTTTGTGTTTCAGGAAGAGCTAAGGAGCAAATCCAAGATCTGTGCCAATGTATTTTGTGGAGCTGGCCGGAGTGTGCGGTCACAGAGAAGGGGGAGCCCACCTGCCTGTGCATCGAGGTAAATCCTAAGGTCAGGAGGTGGAGAGCGGTCGTCGTAGCCAGTATGGCTACCTTACTGGAGCTGCCAGTGGGCAGAGCAGGGCCAGTGATTTCATCATCTTCGCAGACACGCCTTGTCTCTCTGAAAGATGCAAAATTATTAACCCAGGACCTAAGACAAAGACATGAGTACAAGGTTTTATTTCTTTTCAGAACAAATTTTAGCTTTGTCACATTTGATTTTATTGTTTGTTTTTGGTCCACACCCAGCACCTGAGGGCTTTCTTCTGGCTCTATACTCAGGCCTCACTCTTGGCAGCACTCAAGGGACCATAAGTGGTTCCAGGGACCAAATAAGAATCAACTGAGTGCCCCTAAATACTCCAGTGCCATGATTTCAAAATCAAAACAAGCAATTGGAGCAGAGAGATAGCCCAAAGGGCTGAACACATGCTTTGCATACAGGAGGGGGTTTAATCCCTGGCACCACATGGTTTCCCCCAACTCTGCCAAGAGCAAGCCATAGGCATTAAGCCAAGCATAAACCCAAAGATATAACAAAACATGAACCAAGAAAAAATATCAATTATACAAGACAAATAAATCAGACATTTTACAAATGAAAATGTTATCATCTCTACCACAATCCTCAAAAAGATTCTCATTAGTTTGAAATAATTTTTATTAACAGTTCAGAGTATGTTATACCACATTTCTTTCTATGCTACCATAAATTTAAATTAAGGTTTTCCCCTAATTCACACAAAATGAAAGACAATAGATATAGATATTGGCAAATTGCCTTTGTACTCATTCCAAAATATATATCAGAAGCTTTAAAGCCAATACGCATAACTCTAACTCTTTTTTTTTTTTTTTGCTTTTTGGGTCACACCTGGCGACACTCAGGGGTTACTCCTGGCTCTGCACTCAGGAATTACTCCTGGTGCCTGGGGACCATATGGGATGTCGGGATCGAACCCAGGCCGGCATGGGCGGCCCGGTGCAAGGCAAATGCCCTACCCGCTGGGCTATCGCTCTGGCCCTCATATTTTAACAAGTGCATAATATTTATTGACCTAAAAGAAGCAAATTTACTTCAGTATTTCTCTAACAGGACATGTAGTGGTTTCTACTATTGTTTACCAGAACAAACAATAACCCTGTGCCGACTTCCTTACACGCTACTGCCAGTCTTGTGTAATTGATTCTGCCAGGCCAAGCTTGGGTCAGAGGACAGAGCACATATTTTTCAGGTTGACAGATGCAGGTTTGCTTTTTTTTTTTAAATGATATTTTGAAAAGCAGAGCTTTGAATAGATCTTTCGTAGGCGAACTATTAGTCCATTTCACTCTTAGGTGAACGTAAATACTCTGGGTGTGTACTCAGCTGTCTGGCCACCCACCACAGCCAGGAAAGGCATCTGTCTTCCCTCTCAATAAATCCACCCACCAAGGAGGTCCTCCAGCTCAGAATCTGAGCCTCCGGGCTAGAGCAATAGTACAGTAGGTAGGGTGCTGCCTTGCATTTGATCCCTAGCACCCATGTGGTCCTCCAAGCTCTGCCAGCAGGCATACATGAGTGCAGAGGCAGGAGTAAGCCTGAGCACTGGCAGGTGTGGCCCCTAACACCAAAAGTAAGAAATTAAATTAAATATTAAAATAAAATAAAAGAAACCTGAACCCCAGATTTACTGGAGGCTGGAAAGTCCTCAGTAGAGGTGCCTGGCCTCTGTGCCAAAGAATGAGCCTGCACTTAGGATCTATAATCCTGGCATTAGGGTTTTAAGAAAATTTGTTCCCACTGGGTGCTATGAAGCCAGGAGTCATTGTGGGCTTTCCCCTTGTCCAGCACATAGTAAGAATTCAGTAACGAGCAGGGACTAAGTCAGGTCAGACGCTGTGAGCTTGGCATTCCCTTCTGTGAATTGAAGACATCGGGCTGCCTTCCAGTTCCAGCATT
Organism: Cryptotis parvus; assembly: GCA_021461705.1. Classification (NCBI taxonomy): domain Eukaryota; kingdom Metazoa; phylum Chordata; class Mammalia; order Eulipotyphla; family Soricidae; genus Cryptotis; species Cryptotis parvus. The sequence goes on from JAJIBD010031488.1 coordinate 45,326, forward strand.
TTGTATTTCTTTTCACTTCATTTGCTCTTTCCTGCATTTGGTGCAAGTCTAAACTGTGTGTGTTTTCCCCTTCCCCCCTTTCCCTGAACTGAGGCTGTCTAGAGACACAAAGCTTATTTGTGACTGTGGCACTTTAAAAAGCCAAAGGAGAATTGATGTGCCAAATGAACTTTAGTCCATTTCCCTGTCCAAAACGATTCTCTGTTGAGCTTCACAAAGACCAGGCACTCATGCCCCAGCGTTACAGCAGACATTAGGTGAGGAGGGAAAGAAAATGGTACAAAAATACAAAATAAAGTGAAAGCAGAGATTGTCGATAGGACTCCAGAAGAATTGGTGATGGTAGGGGTGGTGGTGATGCGTGCCTGTGCGTATGTGTGTATGCGCGCACGGTGTGTGAGTGCTCGTGTGTACCTCCTCAGTGGCCACATTTCCAAATCAACCTCAGCTCTGGATGTTTGTATTAGACCTTTGACTCTTTGACCATCTAAAGACGGTGACTCCCTGCAAAGCAACAAAGTGACGAAAAATCCATAGCCCTTATTCATTGACTGCCTTTCTGGCTAATCTTTTTGTCAAAGCACCTCCTCCATAACGAATGGAAGAGATGACCCTGTGCTCAGATCACTCAGAGGACCCTGTGTCCCTCAGGCATGAATCAGGTCATTGATAGAATTGAGGCTCCCTCTTATGCCGATGAGATTGAGGTCATCCCTGCTCAGGAGAGTCCCTTTGCAGGAAGGCCTTGCCCATGGGGGCTTGATAGTGGTGTTAGAGCCCTTGACTGCACCAGTGTCCTCTGTGAATCTCTTTCCAGCAATGCAAACCTCACAAGAGGCCCGCTTGTGGCAGCAACGGCAAGACCTACCTCAATCACTGTGAGCTGCATCGGGACGCCTGCCTCACTGGGTCCAAGATCCAGGTGGATTATGATGGGCACTGCAAAGGTGAGTATGTTATCCCCATACACCTCTGCCTCAACATGTCACAGCTGTATGGCCTCACTTCCCACAGCCATTTTCCCCACACCTCAGCCCCAAACCTGTAGAGACCATCCAGCTAGGAATGCCTTGGGTAGACTTAGCCTCTGCCCAGACCCTCCAGGAGAGCTTCTAGCAATCTTCACCTGTGTAGGGGATAAGGAAAGCACATCAAATATAGTAAGAAAGAGTTTGAATGGATTCTATAGGCCGGAGAGACAGTACAGGAGAAAAGGTACTTGCCTTGCATGCAGCTGTGGTGACCCCAGTCCTGGTTCCAGTATCCTGTACCACATTCTTTACCCAGCCACCACAGTGATCACTTCTGAACACAGCCAGGAGTAGCTCCTGACACAACCGGTGTGGTCCAAAAACAGACTGAAAAGATTCTGTTTGGAGAAAAAAATATTCTGTTTTACCTTTCTAGAAAACAGCTAAATTTCACATATTCCAAGCTGTCCAATTTTGGATGGACACCCTAAGCCTGGCAGTATTTTATTCCTCTATTTGGCATCCAACTACTGTCATTAGGAGAGATGGGGAATACTTCCCCGGCTGTAGCTAACTAGAAACCAGCTCCCTACCCATTTCTGCTTACTTGCGCTTCCCTGAAGAAACAAGAAACTTTCCTCCCTGTTGGGTGCCGCTCCATCACCCTTTCTCTAAAGACTCCTTATGAATTCCTCAGAGCCCAGGTACCCACCATCCCCTTTAACTTGAGAGAAAAGAGCCAAATAAGGTAATTAAGTGACCTGAAAATTAGCAAATAAAACAGAAGGATGAGTCACATGACTTGAGCTCTAGCCGAAGGACAGAGCAAAATGGATGAAAAGTTCACAAGTGTTCCCCCACCTGCCCCGAATACAAAATTTCCTTATTTTTCACTTTTCGCTTTGTCCTTTTGTTTTGCAGAAAAGAAATCTGTGAGCCCATCTGCCAGCCCAGGTAAGTTCCTGTTTTTGTTTTTCAAAGGGAAGAAATTCCTTTCATGGAGAAATGTTTTTTAATTTTATTATACCACCATGAGATACATAATTACAAAGCTGCTCATGATTGGGTTTCTGTCATACAGTGTCATGGAGAAAACTTTTGTTCCACAGCCCCTGCCCAAGCTCACGAGATCTTGTGTCAGAACCTATGACCCAGAACTGGTCCTTCAACATAGTTCAGAAAAGCTGCAAAACTGCGTTTTTTGTGCTGACATCTAAAGCCGCTGGCTGGGTCAGTACCGCGATGGTATTTTCCATGTTCACTCAAAAGTGATTGAACTCCAACAGGAAAACCACTGTGGCCCTCTTCAGCACTCTCTGAAATGCATAACTTTTTTGACAGGAGACATTTGAAAATGCCAGTACAGCTTCTTCCATGATTTTTATTCTTGTTGAATTTGGGGTCACACCCAGTAGTGCTCTGGAGCCCCTAGGAAGCTAGGGACCAAACCTGATAAACTATGATCATAGGCTGTAGTTACAGACCTCCTTAGTCAGTGCTTTTCTTCAGCAGTTTCTAGTGAAGTAGCTCTTACTGTTTCTAGCTCAGAGATGAGGAAGTGAGAGGCCCACATAGCTGATATGAACCTCCCACCACTCAGAGCTAAGAGGTGGTGGGTGAGGAGGAGAGAGTCTCGCCCCTTCACTGGCCCAGCACGTGTTGCCTCCCAGGAATCCCGTTTGTCAAGGCCCCCTGTCTCTCTCCCTCTGCACCTGACGCTCAGCCCCACCTGTTGTCACCATATGTCTTACCACAGCTGTTTGGAGCAACACACTCGACATCGGCTTTCACATTTCTGCCCCCGTAACAAAGAATAATGCAAATGGTGTAGCATTTCAAGGGGGAGAAAGTTTTTGATAAGCCAAGTGGAAAGGAGAGGGGAAAGCTTGGAGAGAAAATCAGAAAACCAGTGGCATAAAGAATGTCAATCTTATGGATTCTTTCATGTTTAGCTCCTCTCTGAGCCAGGAGAGAAGCCTATTGAGTTCAATCAATCAATGAAACTTAAGCTAATGGAAGTGTACATTGTTTTATTACTTTATTTATTTACTTTTGCTTTTTGGGTCACACCCAGCGATGCTCAGGGTTACTCCTGGCTCTGCACTCAGGAATGATTGCTGGGTGCTCAGGGGCCCATATAGGATGCTGAGGTTCGAACCCATGTCAGTCGCATGCAAGGCAAACACACTCCCCACTGTACTATTGCTCCTGCCCTCTACATTATTTTTTCTATTCTAAAATTTATTTTTTTTTGTTTCAGGGCCATACCCATCTGTGCTCTGGGCTTAACTCCTGGCTACACTCAGGGCTTACTCCTGGCAGGGCTTAGAAAACTGTATGTGGTGTTGGGAATTGAGTCCAAGTGGGCTGTGTGCCAGGCACGTGTCTCACCAGACATTCTGTCTCTCCAGCCCCCTTGCTCTTAGCCCTGTTTCAGTATTCTCAATCTTGAGTCTGTTTTTTTTTTTTAAAAAAAAAAAAAAAACATGGTTAGATGCTTTCCAGTGTGTGCCTTTGTAAAATGTGTATGATCCTCTTATTTCCTTGGACCTAACCCTTAAAAAAGCCCCGGGCACACGGCGGGAGGGGAGTGGGGGGAGGAGTGCTGGGCAGGGCCAGGGCCTTTCCCCACTGCCCGACTCACTGCTTGCTCCTGTCATGCAGTCGTGTGCTATCAGTCCAACCGTGACGAACTCCGCCGTCGCATTATCCAGTGGCTGGAAGCAGAGATCATTCCCGATGGCTGGTTCTCCAAAGGCAACAACTACAGTGAAATCCTAGGACAAGTACTTCAAGGTAATCTAGAGTTGGGTCAGCACCAGACTTTCTTCCACTGTTGTATGATCATCCCAGACTATGAGAAAATAGAAACCTACGTAAAATCTCAAAGTGTTTCCTCATTATAGATGATAAAGTTGGATGGTGGCTTTTGGGCCAGCTTGAGAAGTGGGAGCATAAACCTCTGAGCCTTGTGATCAAAGGCATGTTTGTGGCTCTGCCGGCCAGTTGAAAGTGCCCGTGACTTGAACCAGTCCATGAGAATTGTGGCCAGGTCCTGTTCTGCCTCCCGGAGCACTTTGTCAGACTGTACAAAATATCTCATCTCACGCAGAGGCAGGTGGCTCAGCTTCTTGCCTTCCCTCTGAGTCATTACCTAGATCCACCAACTGTAGCCTGCAGAGTTCTTTGCTGTTGACTATGATTTCCAGTATTCTTCATAAATGTACATATTGCTGTTCCCATCCTGTTGCGTGGAAGAGAGAAAGATTGTTCCAGTTAGGGACAAGAGAGTTGCGCTTTCAAAAAAGAAAAATGAAGGAGAAAGAGTAGTAAGCAATGGGGATCCTTCAGAGACCTGTAGGCAGTTCTTAGAAGAACTCTTCTGCATGTTCTTCCTGTTAGCAGGGCACTGTCTTGCACACAAGACTGTCTGACTTTTGAGCCCTAGCACTACAGGTGGTTCACCAAACCCTGCCAGGAGTGATCCCTTACTGCAGAGCTAAGAGTTAGGAGTTAGCTCTGAGCACCACCAGGTGTGGCCTCCAAACAAACACAAGAGAAAACACCCACCCTGAGGTGCTCAGGGTTTAGTCGTGGGTCTGTGGTCTGGTGCTCACGGACCGTATGTGGTGCTGGAAATCGAACCCATCTGCTGTGGGCAAGGCAAGTGTCTCAACACAGTACTTCCTCTCTGGCCTGAGTGAAGTTTCTTTGACCATCTACAGGCTGAGACATGAGGCTGGGGAGTGTCCGGTCTGCACCCTCCTGTCTCCACAGACCTCTCCAGGCCCGTTCTCGGGACACATGGGGCTCATATCCACAGGTGCAGCTGGAATAGTTCAGTAGTTACAGCTTTTTTGGTAAAAGAACTTTAACTTTTTTTTCTCTCTAAAGAAGATAGAAAATTTAAATTATATATTTTTTAGAAAAAAAGCAAGAGTGCGCATCCTGTTGGTTGATAAGAACACAGATGTAGGATACAGGCTTATGGTGCTTGCCTGTGTGAGCTGACACCAGCAGCACATATGTTTTCCTGAGTACTGCCAGGAGTGATCCCTTAGCACCAAAGCTAGGAGTAATCACCCAAGGGTGTCCCTAACAATGCCTGCCCCCCAAAAACCCACACATGTACAGTATACATGTCTGCATTACACAGAGATTCGGTACCACTCATAGAAGCACACATGTACACACATACCAACTTCATACAGAGATATGTGTGTTCCACAGACACACATCAAGGTTCTCTCTAGAATGCTAATAGCACTTTGTATATGGATTCATCTCTGGGTAGAGTCTGTGATGATTCTCTCCAGGCACAAAGAACATCACATATCTCTTGATCTTTTGGTTGAAGCAGCCCAAACTTGGGGCAGCTCCTGGCAATGAATGTGGTCAACACTGTCCCACATGTGGTTTGTAGATTCCTCTTTCTACCCGGCATTGTGAACCCACAGGAAGCTGGGGGAAACCACTGGTGTGGATTAAAGTACACTTGGTGATTTACAGCATCTCTTAGTTACTGTTTTTAGGGGTGCTGGGGCTCACTCCTGGCTCTGTGCTCAGGGATTATTTCTTGCTGGCTCAGGGGGGCCATCCAAGTTACTAAAAGTTACACCCAGGTCATTCGCATGCACTGGCAGCTGCTCTGAAATCAGAAATAAAAGCCAGGGTGCTGGCATGCTGGTGTCAGGAGTGGGCACCAACTTCTTGGGCAGCATAGGTGCCCTCCTGCTCATGGTCTTGGTTTTCAAAAGGCCCTTGGCCTCCACCAGGCACTTTCTTGCTCTCGTCTTGGGGTCTACCATCTGGGCTCTCAGGGCTCTGAGCTTTGGTCAGTCTTTGAGGCCAGGTCAGGTGGTGTTGTAATATGTCCAAGAACAAATCAACTGGAGATGGGCCAAACCTACAGTGGGTCAGTGGAGGTGCTAAGGTTTAGAGGCTGTTCCTGAAAGACATCTTCATCTCCTTTCTAGAACTTTGATAATGGTGATTCTCGCCTGGACTCCAGCGAGTTCCTGAAGTTTGTAGAGCAGAATGAAACCGCCGTCAACATCAGTACATATGCGGACCAGGAGAACAACAAACTGCTTAGGTGAGCGGACTGAGGGAGTGGTGTGGAGCTCCCAAGGAAAAGGCTGGATGAGGGGGCGGAACAGAGGGGCTGCTGGTGCCAGTGTGAAGTACAGGGCTCAGTGGCTGGAGCTCTTGTTTTGTATATAGGAAATCTGCAATTGGTTCCTGAGCCTTACCAGGAGTAACCATGAGCATGCTGAATGTGGCCCAAAAATCCAAAACAGGCAAAAAGCAGAATAGGAATTCTACCCCTCTCTGGTCTGTGGACAGTCTGAATTTAATATTAAGCACCATTTATATCTAAGGGTTAAATAGTTACTATTTTGGGGACCAGAGATTACACAGAATGCAAAAAAATAGAATTTTGTTTGTTTGTTTGTTTTGCTTTTTTGGGTCACACCCAGTGATGCTCAGGCATTACTCCTGGCTCTGCACTCAGGAGTTACTCCTGGCGGTGCTTGGGGACCATATGGGATGTCGGGGATCGAACCAAGGTCAGCCATGTGAAAGGCCAATCTACCTGCTGTACTATTGCTCTAACCCCCCCAAAAAATGTAATTTTAGACTAAATTATCAAGGTCATATCAGAGCAAAGTTGTTACTGAGTTTTTGGTGATTTTTTTTAATGGCTAGCTTACTGAAGGTATTACTTTAAAGTATTATTTAACTCTAGGTATCAAATAGCTTTAGTTCTGATTTTCAAAATAATAATACTGTAGGGGCTGGAGTAATAGTCCAGTGGGTAGGGCATTTGCCTTGCACGTGACCAACCCGGGGTTTGATCCCGGCACCCCATGTGGTCCTCTGAGCACTGCCAGCAGTAATTCCTGAGTGCAGAGCTAGGAGTAATCCCTAAGCATCACTGGGTATGACCCAAAAAGAAAAAAAATAGCGCTGTATTAACTAGTTAGTCCTCATAATCATAAATATGAATGTATCCCTCTACTTCCTGTCTTTTGGTGTTAATCCAGAGTAAATATTTCAAAACAAGCAGTTAAAATAAAACTCATCTGGAGAGAGACTTAAGTGGGCAGGAGCACAAACATTATCTGCAGGACTCTGGTTTGATCTTCGTGATCCCTGGAGCACTGCCAGCAGTAATCCCCAAGCGCAGAACAAGGAATTCCCTAAATTGTTACAATCCCAAAACCGAACCTAAAAGGAAAACCAGAAAAAACTTCCTCAGTAATTTCTCCTGTATTCTGTACATTGGTAAAACTTAAAGATAGGCAAAAGCACCTCCTTTTGTTCAAAAGAAATGCATGCAAAGCATGAAACCGGTGTTCTAGAAGAAGGTTTCTTAATAATAGTCATTGGGTTTAAAATATAATCTTTCCAAATCCTCCCTATTTTGACAGCCAGAAATTAGATACTGTTTCACAAGTTCAATATTTGTACCTCATAACATGCCAGGGAGAGAGAACTCTTTGTCCTTTTGTACAGAGAAAACAGACTCAATTAGGGTTGAATAACTAACTCCAGGCCATTTGGTAGAAAGTTACTGAGCTAGGGTTTAAATCCAGGCCAAGAGGCAGAGTGAGGGAACTTTAATCATTACAACTTAGCTTGGTCTCTCCAGAACCACATTCGTGCAGGTGCTAGCTTGAGCTCCAGGCTGTTTTCTCATGTCCCCTTTCATCTATTCCTATCTCTTCTGTTTTGCTTTCTGTTTGTTTGATTTGACACATGCTATGGGGAAATGCAATTGCTAGTGAAAGGTGAAAACGTTTGTGAAAGCCAGGAAGCTTTAGCCCTCTTGGAAGGAACATTTGAGCAACTTGAGTGATTTGACATTCAGTATCAGAAATGAAAGTTTGGGTGATTGCAAGGGTCAGGGCTGGTAATGGTTTTAGGGGTCAGGGTAGAAGTTTCTCTTCCACCTGAGGGAAGGCCCAAAATGTATTTTGTTTGGTTAAGTTTTTTTTGTTTGTTTGTTTGTTTGTTTTTGCTTTTTGGGTCACACCCAGTGACACTCAGGGGTTTCCTGGCTCTGCACTCAGGAATCACTCCTGGCAGAACTTGGGGGACCATATGGGATGCTAGGGATCCAACCGGGTCGGCCGCATGCAAGGCAAATGCACTCCCCACTGTGCTATGCTCCAGCCCTGGTTAAGGGTTTTGTTTTGTTTTTTCTTCCTGGTCTCTGTGCTCAGGGATCTGTCTCAGTGTTATTGGGGAACACAGGATGCAGGGATCTAGCTCAGGTCTCCTCAATACAGAACTTACTCTCTCTTCAGCCTGGCCCTAGGGACATGCAATCCTGATACTACATCCTTTCTTTGGGAGTGAAGCTGAATTCTTGGACATGTTTCTCCTGTATTTTGTTTTAGAGGTCTGTGTGTGGATGCTCTCATTGAACTTTCTGATGAAAATGCTGACTGGAAACTCAGTTTTCAAGAATTCCTCAAGTGCCTCAACCCATCCTTCAACCCTCCAGAGAAAAGTATGTGTAATTTAAGAAATAAAAAATTGAGAAAAAAAAAAAAAAAGAATTGTGGGGACATTTGAGCATGCCTAATCTTGTTCAGAAAAAGGAATATAGTGCATAGACTAGTCAAGTCACTGTGTTCCATCATCACCATCAAACTTTGCCCTTTATTTCTGCTGCCAACAGAATGTGCCCTGGAGGACGAAACCTATGCAGATGGAGCCGAGACTGAAGTCGACTGTAACCGCTGTGTCTGCGCCTGTGGGAACTGGGTCTGCACGGCCATGACCTGCGATGGTGAGCAGCATGTCGGGCAAGAGGGAATATTGGGGAGAGGCACCCTTCGTGAAACCACAAAAGAGAAGTCATGGGTGTCGGGGGGCGCGCCGGGATCCCCGACAGTGCCGGAAGCGAAGTTCTCTTCTACCTCCAAGCCAGCAGGGAATGGATGAAGACTCAGGAATCTGATGCAGTTTTAAAATGCTTTATTTATCACAGGTTCAGGCATACAAATCAGCAATAGGGAAAAACCTGTGCTTAGGACTCCGGCTAGAACCCCAGCCACGTGTAGGCCAAGATGGCAGCCACCACATATTAAGGCCCTGTAAAAAGAAGACAAGACTCCCAAGAAGAATGCAAGCCCCAAAAGAGAGAGAGAGAGAGAGAGAGAGAGAGAGAGAGAGAGAGAAAGCAGGCTGGTTTTATACCCCTGCTTTCTCTCTCTCTGCAACTCAGACCTCCCACTATTATGGGAAGCAGGAAGGGTCAAATGCCCTTAGGTAATTTCTCCCAGCACCTCACCTAGGCCCTATTATATGCTAATGTTTTGAGTCAAGATCTGCTGGAAATGCCTTTATAGGGTAGAGAAGGGGGTTTCTGAGATGGCATGCCTCTGTACCAAAGACTAATACTAATGCCAGTTAAATATTTCTCCAAGCCTTCGCAAGAGTCTCTTCTACTTCACGGTAGTTTTGTATTTTAGTTGCCTTTGAGTTATCAGGGAGCCATGCTTTCTTGCTTGGAGGCAAACAGCATTTCTCTCTGGTCTAATTACTTAGAGATTCAATGTGGCCAGGCAAATATGCTGGTAAAATCTAGCTAGTCCCACGATGATTGTAGTAGCATGAGAGAATATTTATACCAGCCAGTACAGAATACGTGGTCAGATAAACTGCCACATTTAAACTACCCCCTATCTACAAAGTGATTTGCAGGAGGCAATCCAGGGCAGATGCAGAGGCTTTTAGGCTTTTAGGTGTCCTGCAACAATGGGGACAGGGAACAGTAATGGAGAACAGTTTAGTGGCTTGGCATTTTGACACCCACTCAGACTTCAGTAGCCTTCCCAATGAACTTATACTTAATTCCAGCATTAAGGGTAAACATTTATCAAAGATGTAATATGTTCCAAAGTAACTCCAGAGACTTCGAACAGAAGAGGATCAAGACTTAAGATCAGATGTTTGTATGAAACTGGAATAGAAAGGAACATAATGAATGCAAATACTTAGTGAGGACTTGTGTCAGGCACCCTTCTAGACTTTTCTTATTACTCTGCTTCCTCTTCATGACAGCTTAGGAAATACTAGATGTAAATGGTTTCAGGTGGCTAAAAGACTAAGTAACTCCTTGCCATCTAAAACAAGCAAAAGCAGAAGAAATATCCAGGGGTACTAGAGGACAGTACAGAGGGCAGTGTGCTTGCCATGTGACCCACCCAATTTAATCCCCTGTTTCATATATGGTCTCTTGAGCACAGAACCAGGAGTAAGTCTTGAGCATGCTGGGCATGTGCTCAAAAAAAAAAAGGCAAAGAGAGAAATATGCATTGATCTTTGTATTAATGGAATTGAGAGACCTTAAAAAAAGCATGTGCCATAGTTGAGAACGGACCATGGAATGGGGAAGGAAAAAGAGTTGTCAGATGTCATTTGGGAATGGAGGACAGACACAGTGGAGAAATCACAAACATATTGGAACTTCTAAGAGCCCATTAGATAATGGGCTATGTTAGAGTTGTGATAATGCCAAAGTGAGTCTACAGCAGGGAGCAATGCTTGGTCCATACCTTGTGTTGCTCAGGGTTAACTTACTCCTGACTCAGGAATCACTCCTAGAGGTGCTTGGGGAGCCCTATGCAATGATGGGGATCAAACAGTTTGGCCGATGCAAGGCAAGTTCCTTAATCTCTATACTGTCTTTCTAACCCAAGAGGGAGTCTTTAATGAAAACAACCTTGAGGAAAAAACTAGGTGCTTGGTAGCTTGAGATAGGAGAAACTTTCTTGCCAGGTCTGCAGTGGAAGGTGACCATGGTCTGGGAAGGAAATGTTTATTGATAGGCTCTGAGACCCAAATTCATACCAGCTGGGATGAACCAGATGGCATCTGAAAGCCCACTGAGATGAGAAGCAGCTAGTCTGGGATCATATTCAAGCTCTAATGGAAGTTAGAGATCAAAGACAAGACCCCAGAAGAGATTTAAGACGAGAAGGCAGGCAAGAACAACAGTATAGATGGATCTCAGCACCCCTGAGGGGACCAAGTCTCTTGTCAGTGAAGGAAGGTGGGAGGCGAGCTAACTTCTGGACAAGTGGAAGAGCAGGAAGAGACTGTTCTGGGCCTAGACTTCCTGCGAGTTGCTGAAGGTTAAGATTAAGCCACAGTAGCCAGGTCGAGTATCCTGTAGCTGCAGCCAGAGAGACCATCTCAGAGCAGAAGCCCAGCTGTTGTCAGCAGGGAAGCTCCTCTGCCTGTCATCCCTCAACCCCTGCAGTGGTTCTCCATAACTTCTCCATTTGGCCTGGTAAAGGGAGTCATGTCCGAGGCCTGAGCTCTTGGCATGAAATTGTTTTGCAGATCTGTAGACATAATCATCTGGACATGATGATGTCGCAGGGTGCAGTGCCCATTCCCACAACCTCACAACCATGTTTGGCTGCTTCCTCCTTCATGGAAGGCCTAGGTCAGAGCCCTGTGTGGGTACAAAGAGGAATCTAAATGGTGTCCTAGAGGTCTGATCATAGCTTGGAGTATGAGCCATGGTTCTGAGAGGACATTGTAGAGGTGACATTTCCCTTCCAAGGCATTTTCAGGTTAATCTGATCTTAAATTTAAAAAATCCCATTTAATCAGATAGATACATCATACATTATTAGTATCCATAGGACAATCCATAAAGTGTAATAGAAGAGAGATTGGGAAATACAGGGACATAGACAAAGAGATGGATAAGTAAAATGCGCCTGCAATGGGGGCAGGCAGGGTTCGGTGGGTGTGTTTGGGAATTGGGTGGTGGGAATTGGCACTGGTGGAGGGATGGATTCTGGAACACTGTATTGTAGAGACCCAATTATGAACATCCTTATAATTCTATATCTGACATGGTATAATAAGGATTGGGGAAGATGAAGGAGAGACGGAGAGAGACAGAGAAAAAGGGAGCGAAGGAAGAAATGCCTGCTCTGGAGCTGGGAGGGGGAATGTGGGGACATTGGTGGTAGGAATGGGGCACTGGTGAAGGGATGGGTGCTGGAACAATATATCACTGAGACCCAGTTATGAACATCTTTGTAATGTTGTTCTCATGGTGGTAAAATAAAAAAAATTTTTTAATAAAATAAAAAATCCCATTTAAGTCAAGGAAGTACCCTACCCTCTGTACTATTTCTCCAGACCTACTTGTGAATTTTTTTTAATCACTATGTGAAATTGGGAGCCATTGCTAATGCAGTGTTCATCAACTCTGGCTGCACATTAAAACCATCCCTAGAACTCATGCTTACACATGGTCTTGAGGCCCCACCTCACAGCAGTTAAACCCAAAGCTCTAAAGATGGAATCTAAACAATTGTGTTTTGAAATGCCCTCTAGGACTATTGATGAATAGTTGAGAAGTACTGCTTCAGGGAAAGTTCCCATCAGGATTCAGATTTTACTTTATAGCTTTTGCTGCAGGGTAAGTTCCTGTCAGGGATGTTCTGGAGCAATTGAAGCGGATAGTGGGGCCAGTGGTGAAAGAGGCTGGGTCAGGCAGGGCGTTCACAGAGCCACCCCAGGTTCACTTTCTGGCACTACTATGGTCCCCCAAGCCTCTCCAGGAGGGATCTCTGAGTACAGAGCTAGGAGTGAGCTCGCAGCCCTGCCAGGGGTAGCCCCGTGATTAAAGAAGAAAAAAGGCAAATTGTGATGTTCAGGATACATCGTTGTGGTAGTATCTACTACAAACAGATGTTGGTGAAGCTTTGGCTGATTTCTATAAGTCACATTGCTCTGAGCCTTATTCTTCTTACAGGAAAGAATCAGAAGGGGGGGCAGATGCAGGCAGAGGAGAAGATCGGATTTGTCAAGGAGTCCCAAAAGCACCAGGTGAGTTGCAGTCTCTGTGCTAGTCCCTATACTGCTCCATCCCACAGGCCCTTGTACACACATATACCCATTGCCTCAGAGATCCAGGCGACACACTCTGTCCAATATAACAGCTTCTGCATGACGTACTATCAGTCTAGTAGAGCATTCCTTATCGTAAAGTGTACTTTGATTCTGTTTACCTGGAGTGTTGGAAGCCAACAGGTCCCAGTACATACACAGTTCAGTAGAATTTTAAGAATCATCCAGGTAGTAATTTGTGAGTTGAAAGTGATTTGCACAACTAATAAAGTATTGCTTTTCTCTGTCACCATCCATGCCCAGACCGAGACTAGTAGTTGATGACTCTCAATGATTGTGATGTGAGTAGCCAAGAGGATTTCAGTTGAATGACAAGCTGAGTAGAGAACAGCTTGGGAAATTAGATTCCATCTCCTAGAATCCACTTGTGCTCCTTGTAGGTGAGCTCTGGAGTCTGTCTCCCACCGAATCCTTCATTTAGGCAGGGAGTATAATTATAACATGGAATTGCTAAAATTTTTTGGTGAAATATTTGACTTGAATTTATATAAAGAATTGGTAATATGAATTCTACCTGCTCAAAATAAATTGATGGTTCTTTATATGTATTTTGTCACTTAGAATTTTTTAAGCAAAAGCAGAATCTCATCAACTTTTGTTTTTACATGCTTTAGCCACCTAAGTCCTCAGTTGGGTATAATCCATGAAAGTCAATAAGAATAGGAATCTTTTCATCAGAACAGAGAAATTATCAGAGTAAATAGAGGTGAGTTACAATAGCTCATATTTGTAAGCTTCTGTTTTATCTGTGTTCTTGCAGACACAGACACTTGCAGTGTTTACTTATGAGTGGATCTCAGAAGTGCCAGAAGGATCAGTTCTCAACCTTTTGGCTAAGATCAAGTGTAGAAGTTCCAGAAGGAAAATTGGGAGGTTAGAAGGGAAGGGGCGCATTGTGGTAAAGAGTGAGCGTGCAGGTTACTCTGCAGCAAGTGGTGCTTAGTCCTGTGAGTAGTACCGGGCAACTTTGCACACAGTGAGGGAGGGAGCTAAGGTACTCCAACCTCAAACTCAGATCAGCCATTGGCTGAGGCTGCCACCAAAAGCCATGAGTTCCCTGGCATGTGTAGGCAGAGAAACCCCTGGAAAGAGATGCACGTGCTGGCAATAAACCATGACACTGTACAAATTGTTGATTCCAGGGCTCTAGCAGGGGGCCAAATCAGTGTGCATTGGATTTTCACGCACTATTATTGTTGTTTTCCTGCTTATTATTTTAATTCAGATATAACTCACTCACCCGAAAATTAACCCCTTAAAATAGTCTCAAGATTGCAAACTCCCCACAAATTTATTTCAGAATAGTTTTATCATTCCAAAAGAAACCCCATGATTATTGGGAGTCACTCTATGTTTACTTTTTTTCCTTAATCCCTGGAAAACACTCATCTACTTTCTAACTCTATAAATGAAGTCACAAACATTACAGTTTCTCTAATCTGATGTCACATATTTAGTATACTTATCTCAAAGTTTATCTTTGTATCGAAAGTTAGTACTTCATTCCTTTTGAAGGCAGAAACCTTTGATATGACAAGCCATTCATCTGGTTTATTTAGCCATTTGCTTTTTTCTTTGGGCTCTGATTAATAATACTTCTATGAACTTTGTACTGACTTTTGTGTGATTATACGTTCTCAAGTCTCTTGAGTCTATTTCTGTAATTCTCCCTTGAGAAATACAGTTATTTTCCCTAGTGGCTACACCATTTAATGTTTTTTGCTAGCAGTGTTGCAGTTTGCCCTCACCCTTGCCAACATTCCTTACTGTCTGCCATATTATTCTAGCCTTTGTAGAGTGGTGTAACTTGGCATTTCATTGTAGTTTTGATTTGGGTTTCTCTAATGACTTGTGATATTAAAGTACTCTCCTATGTGCTTATTAGCCATAAATAAGAATATCTTTGGAGAAATGTGTCACTTGTATAAGAGATGGTATTACTCTCACTTTGTGATATTAAGGCACAGAAAGTTTCCTAACGCGCCCACAATACCCCTAGAACCAGCACAGCCCTGACTCAAGCTCAGGAAATCAGCCCTCCTCTAGACTTGAATTTGATTTCTTGTAGCACATCTGTATGGTCACCTTTCCTTCACTTTGGAAAAGGGGAGACAGTGTTTTATTTATTTACCAGAAGTTCAGATGTGATCAACACTTAATTTCCTGACAACCCTGATAGGAACCCAAGAATAAGACATGATCCTTTCCCTTGCGTTGTTTGCCATATACAAAGGATGTAGATAGTAAACAGAGCTAAAATCCTCAACACTTACCTGTGCTCTAGTGTCTCATGGTTGGTGTGCAGGAGGCAGTGGGCAATTCTCAGCCATCTGGGCCAGTGCTTCATGCCAGGTTCTGCTCAGGCCCTGTGGTACTGGGGAGATCCAGGCCACCCTGGTGGTGCTCAGACCATATCTGACAGTGCTGTGTGTCCTTCAGGACTGTACCCAGCGATGCTCAGACGTTCATGCAGCACCAGGAGTCAAACCCCGCACTGGAGCCTACTAGGCATGTGCCCTAACTACTGTTCTGTCTCCTGATCCCAAACGTCTTAAGGACTGTGTAAAAGCTGATAATTCTAAAATGTTTTCATGACTCTTTACTTTCTCTTGCTTCTCAAAGGAAACAGCTGAAAAGACCAAACGGGTGAACACCAAAGAGATCTAAAGCAGAGACATTTGGGAACAGTGTCTGGAACCTGGCATGTCCTCTTCCCTGCGCTGAGTCCAGTATCTGCAAGCATCTGCTACAATCGCCAAATCACCAGTATTTGCTTATATGGCAACAAGTTTTATTTTGTCTGTTCGTTTTGCAATAAAGGAAATGGGGTGGCCTGTTAGGAGAGGGAAAGAATCAGGGCCTTCATTTCTCAGAGAGCTTTGATAGAGACAGTTTGAATGGTTCTGGGGGCTGGGAATTAAGAAACCTGCTTCAGGGTTACGAGAGGAACAAACAGATGGAGACCGGAACCATTCCAAAGACCACCATGACTGGAAACATGCTGCCGGGAGTGCAGGTGACACCAGAGTTTAGCGGCTGTCCCTGGAGGTGGGGTTTGACAAGGTAGACCAGGATGCACTCACATTCCAGCTCTTTGTTACCACCAGTATAACCACCTCAGACATCTGCATTTCTGATGGCCCCAGTTATGGCTGCTGGAAGCAGTCATCCCGCTAGTTACCCAGAGACCTGGGTAATGCCCTCAGACCTGATGGTGTTTCTGAGAGTTTGCACCCAAATGAAGCGGATGCTTGTCTACTTGGAGCCCCTTGGACACCCAACCAAAATTGTTTAAATACTTTTTACCAAAGGTGCTATTTTTCTGTAAAACTTTTTTTGGCAGGTTGACTTCATTTTACATTATTATCGTTACATTATTGTTGTTACTGTTTTTAAGGTTTGACTTTCTTGACTAGCATTTGTGATTATTTTTCAGTAGTCCTACCATTTCAAAAGTGGGAAAGCTTGGAGGTTCTTCCCAATGCAGGGCCCTCTTACCCAGACTCCTCCCACCCTGCTACATATTAGATGCTACCAAAGTTTTCCCCTGGCTCCCAGCAAGTCAGCTGTCTACCACAGAAGCAGGAGCCAAGGGAAGAAGCAGGATCATACAATGCTTTTTAAGATCCAAAAGCTTTTTTTTCCAATTTTTTTCTGAGAAGTGCATGCAAATCCATATTCCAAAGGATGGAGACAAGTACAGCTAAGCAAGGTTTAGATAGCGCAGCCTATTAATCTGCCTACCATGAGCTAGGACAATAACTTCAGCCTTGTCTCTTCCTGTTTCTGGCTCTCAGTGTCCTCAATGAACAGGCAGGTAGGAATACATTATCCTCTTGGTTTGAGAAGTGATAAATTCTGTGATTAGTCAAGAAGAAATGAGGTCCCTGTGATTTCTCGTCATCTCCTTAGGATAAATGAAACATGATTGTAATAAGAAGAGTCAGGTCATCAAAACATAGTGACCAAATTTGACCCCAAATGGTCCATACAGGTGGTACTATAATGTAGAACCTTTAGGGTAAATCCTACAGGAAAAGTACAAATAGAACCACCCACTTTTTCTTCGTTTTGCATTTCATGTTTCACCTCTTCTTGCCAATAGAAATAGCTTTCTCTTTGAGAATGAAGAAAGTGAAAGCTTCACATTTCAAGAAAAGAATATAGAAGTTGCATCTTAAAAATAGGGGAGGGGCCAGAGTGATAGTACAGTCAGGAGAGCATTAGCCTTGCACGCCAGCACTGCCTGGAGTAATTCCTGAATGTAGAACCTGAGCATCACTGGGTGTGACCCCAAAAAGGCCCCCAAAATAAACTGGGGGAGAAGTCAGTCATTCCTGTCTTTTGTCTTCATGATTTTTACAATGACATGTGTAAAATGCAACTGGAAAAGAAAATCAGGACTAAAAGTTTTCTGTAAGATCTTTTCACAAGGCAGATTATGGACCACCAAAAAAGAAATTATGCTGAAAATAAGATTCTTTCTGAATTAGTCTCCTTGTTCTCCTAAAGGAGAACATCCCACTTTTAGAATTCTGAGCTTTTATCTCTGATCCCACTTAAAAGCTGTATTCAAAGAGAGCCTCTCTTTGAAGTATATCCCACAATGCATTTCCCTGTCCAAGTGCCTTGGAGAACTCGCAGCAGCATGACTTGATCCATTGCCAGCCCTTCTAGAGTAGAGAAGGGAAGAATACAAGTTTGTTCAAAGGGAGAAGCCAGAGTGTCCCTTCACACATTTCATGGAGAACAGTGGTTCTTTTCCAAGAGTAAGCTGCCCTGCAGCATTGAATTCCTACGAACAAATCTGCATTTTTCCTATAAATAAAGAACCTTGTTGCACCATAAAGTCACATAATCTGATCATTCATGGAAAGCTGCTTAACAACCTAATTTGGAGAATTTTGCTAGAACTTTGCTTGGAGCAAACAAATAGGAAGCTGGGCTCAGATCCTCTGGCCGTCTAGATGCACAGACTGAGACTAAGCTTCCTTGGCCTCTGTGTATATTACAGCATCTGTTAAGATTCATTTGCCCATGGAAACACATGCCATGATTCTGGACTCCATCACTGTTTTTGAAAGGTAGGGCTTCTCCGTGGGCAAATAAGCCCCTTTTGGCCAGACTAAATGTCTTTCCTTTCACTTATGTTTTCAAATAGTCATATTTCATGAAGCAGTTTGAATAGGTTTCTGTTGCCTATGTGTTTGTGAAATGTATTTGTATTTAGTAGGCTTCCATATCGCATTTAACTTGTTTTTGTATTTACTGGTTTTGGGTCCCCCTTCCATTTGGATACTATTGATAAATAAAGAAAATGAAAACAATGTTGGTTGTAATAGTTTCATTCATTCTAATGCAGGCTGAATAATTTTGGGAGCATATTATCCATTTACTTCAAAAAAGTAGATGTAGGTTTCAGGACCCTTAAAAGAGGTCTGAAGAATTTCTCCTAAGAAAAAATACTTGGGGGCGGGAAAAAAAAAAAAAGAAAGAAAAAATACTTGGGACACAGCTAAAAGAGAAATTGTACTTAGAGACCCATAGATGTCATTTTTTTTGATTTTAAATTTTATTTATTTGGTTTAGTGTTTTGTGCCCCACCCAGTCAGGTATCATTCCTGGAGTTGGGGAGTGGAAAAGGGGTTAGGGGACTCTTAATGGGGATCAATCCAGGGCCGGCTGCTATGTGCAGGGTGCAAGGCAAGTACCCATTGTTCCAGCTCCAAGGTTTGTTTGGTTTTTGTTTGGCGTTTGTTTTGTTTTTTTATAGAATCCTGGTTAAAGATCTGGGGAAGAAAATGCTGAGAAGCTAGGGAACGTTCATGTACTGGCAAGAGGTTAAACTAAATGATCCCTAAGGTCCCCGAATCTTGTGAGATGAGTGCTGTCTAATGGGACTAGCTGCACGTACACCTGAGGAGGTGCATGGAGCATTCCGGGATCTGGCCGAGTAAGCTTAATAACTCACCTGCTCCCAAATGGCCCAAGACCTTTCTAAGTGTACTGAATGTTGGTTGATGAAGACCCTCTGTTCTGCTCTTTCTAGGAGACATAACTAAGATTTGCTTCTCAGCTTTTTGTTGTTGGGAGGGAAGTTGTGGTCACACCTGGTGGTGCTCAAGGGCTGTTCCTGACTTTGTGCTCAGAAACAATCCCTCTATGCTCAGGGAATATTTGTGGTGCCAGAGACCCAACAAGCATCAACTGCATGCAAGGGAAGCGCCTTTGCTCTTGAAACTATCCTCCACTCCACGCCCAATTCCCTTTCCAAAGAAGCTTAGTAAAGTCGGTGCTATTTAAGCCTTATTTTATTCATATGTTTAGAAACCTTGCCTTTCTCAAATGATATCATCCAGGTCACCTTGATTGAATTAGGGTTATCCAAATGCTAATCACATATTAAGGACGATGTCTGGTTATGTTCTTGCTATAAATTACTGATCTCAGTCACAACTTGGTTCTTTAATTTTTCATTCTCAGGCCCTCATGGTGTGGGGTTTCCTTGGGCTTCTTGGGAGGCTCTATTGGGATAGGCCAGGGCTAGAACTTGTCATCCCTCCCAAGCACCTCATGATCAGCTGAGCACAGGGAATTATTAATAGTAATTAGTAATTAGTATTTTCTAACATGGAATTGTGGAATGTGTATTTGCACAGGCAGGTTTGAGGTCACACCTAGCAGTGCTCGGAGGCCTTTCCTGTGATGCTCAGGGGAACTGCAGTGCCAGGAATCAGACCAAGACCAGCTATGTGAAAAGCAAAGACCTAACCCCTTCTGCCACCTCTCAGCTCCCTCAAGTGTGAGTTCCTTCACTTTGTTTTGTTTGTTTGTTTTGGATGACACCCAGGGTTGCTCAGGGTTACTGCTGGCTCTACACTCAGGACTTACTCCAGGCAGTGCTCGGGGCACCATAGGGATGCTGGGGATCGAACCAGGGTCAGCCGTGTGCGTGGCAAACGCCTTCCTCTCTCTGTCTGTTTCTTCCCCGCTTTCATGTTCAGACCATGCTTAAGTATACTCAAGGCTTGCTCCTGGCTCTGTGCTGTGGAATCACTCCTACTGGGTCTCAGGGGGATTTGAGTATGTAGTTCACGGGGATTTGAGTCAGCTGTTTGCAAGACAAGTACGTTATCCATTGTACTATCTCTCCGGACACAGTTTTCTACCTTTTCTTTGATATATCTTTTTTCGCTTCCCTAACCAATCCTGAGTTATGTGCCACTCAAAAATGTCGGAGTGATAGTATAGCAGGTAGGGTATTTGCCTTGCTTGTGGCTGACTCAGGTTTGATCTCCAGCATCCCATGTGGTCCCTGAGCACCAACAGGAGTAATTCCTTAGAGCATCACTGGTTGTGACCAAAAAAAAAAAAAGATATCACCTTCCTGTTCCAAAAGAAATGAAAGTAGAGACTGTACATGGACCATGAAGGGAAAATAAAATCCCATCAAAAAATAGTAAAAAGTGGGCAGAAACTTCCTCAGAGAAGAAATTCAAATGGCTAAAAAGCACATGAAAAAATGCTCTACATCACTTATCATCAGGGAGATGCAAAGCAAATCAACAACAGTGAAATATCTCACACCAGCCCTCCCCCCCTCCATCCTTTCGAGCCTGGTGGCCCTGCCCGGGAGCTGCACGCGGGCCAGCATACAGGGCCTCACGGACAGCTGGGGGAGGCTGGCGCTCGGCTCGCGCCAGGCCTAGCTGACCATGGAACCCCGAGGAGGGCAGATGGGTTTTGGGAGGTGGGCCCGTCGCCTCTGGGGGGTCCCGGAAGCAGCCAGATGAGACTTCGCCCATCACACTAGCCACCATTTTTGCTGTCCGGATGCTGGGAAACTGCCTCACGCACCAGATCAACAGAGCAAAGCCAGTTCGAGCCCAGGTAGGCGGCTCCAAGAGGCGGGAATCACTGGGAAGTCGTCAGATGGAGGCGTGGTCGTCCCTTCCCCCTCCATCTTGTCGAGCCTGGTGGCCCTGCCCGGGCGCTGCAGGCGGGCCAGCATACAGGGCCTCGCGGGACGGCTGGGGAGGCTGGCGCTCGGCTCGCGCCGGGCCTAGCTGACCATGGAACCCCGAGGAGGGCAGATGGGTTTTGGGAGTGGGGCCCGTTGCCTCTGGGGGTCCCGGAAGCAGCCGGATGAGACTTCGCCCATCACACTAGCCACCATTTTTGCTGTCCGGACGCTGAGAAACTGCCTCACGACCAGATCAACAGAGCAAAAGCCAGTTCGAGCCCAGGTCGCGCGGCCACAAGCGGCCGCGTGGTCCACTAAAATAGTGAAACAGTAATGTCTTTTAATGCACTGCATTCCACGAAGAGCAGGAAAGTTTGTTGGGAAGGAGATATAAAGAGGAAAGAAATGACATACAGAACCCGCCAAGTGGTTGAGGGTGCGGGAGCGGGGGAGGGAGGTGGGGACATTGGTGATGGGAGATGGTTTTGGGCGGAGGGTGCGTGTTGGAACACTGTAGAACCAAAGCTCTACATGAGCATCTTTCAATTAAAAAAAAAAAGGTGGAATCTACCACAAACATGTGGGAATCAGTGTTTAGGTAAGACAGAGAAGGGAACAGTGTGCTAATATTTGTCAAAAGTGATAATACCAGCCTAGAACTGAGCATTGAATATAGGAAAAAAGATATACATGATAATCTCTAAATGTATGTATTGCAATCCACAATGTGTAAGAGAGAAGAGAGAGAGAGAAGAGATAAAGAACTTGCCATAGAGGCAGGCTAGGGGAGGGGAGGGAAGTGGGGACATTGGTGGTGGGAAATGGGCACTGGAGGGATGGGTGCTGGAACACTGTATGACGGAAACCCAAACATGAACATCTTTGTAATTGTATATCACATGGCGGTGTAATAAAATATTAAAAAAAAGAAATATCTCACATCATATTGACTGGCACACATCTAAAAAAAAATCAAGAACAACCTGTGTTGGTGTGGATGCAGGGAGAAAGGGATTCTCATTCACTGTTGGTGGGAATGTCGACTGGTCCAGTCTTTTTAGGAAAACAATTTGCACATTCCTCAAAGAACTAGAAATTGAGCTCCCATTTGACCCAGCAATTTCCCTTCTGGAAATATACCCTGGGGGCCCCAAAACACACAGCATAAACACCATCTGGACTTCTATGTTCATTGCAGCACTATTCACAGTAGTGAGAATCTGTAAATAACCCAAATGCCTGAGAAAAGATGACTGGATGAAGAACCATCCATAATACATCTACACAGTGGAATACTACATAGTCGTTAGGGAAAACAAATTCATGAAGTTTGCTTAAAGATAAATGGACATGCTGAGTGAAATGAGTCAGAAGGAGAGGGACATATATGGAATGACTGCATTCATTTTGTCAGATATTGAAAAAAATATGAGTCTAATATCCAAGATCATGGAAAAGCGGCCAGGAAAACTGGTCAAAAGCTTACCACGGTGTGTGTGTGTGTGTGTGTGTGTGTGTGTGTGTGTGTGTGTGTGTGTGTGTGTGTGTGTGTGTGTGTGGGGGTGGAATGGCAGTCGGGATAGAGAAGGGAGTGGTATGGCAACGATAGTTGTAAATGATCACTCTAGACAAGAATTGAGTGTTGAAAGTAGGTAAAGGGATATACCTGATAACCTTTCAGTATCTATTGCAAACCATAGTGCAGAAAAGGAAAGAAGAAGAGGATGAGGAGAAGGAAAAATAAGGAGAAGGAGGGGGAGAAGGGGGAGGAGGAGAAGGAGGAGAAGCAGAAGGAGAAGGAAAAGAAGAAGAGGAAGAGGAGGAGAAGGAGAAGAAGAAGAGGAGGAGGAGGAAGAAGAGGAAGAGGAGAGGAGGAGGAGGAGAAAGAAAAAAGAAAAAATGTTGCCAGAAAACAGGAGCAGCAAGGGGGCAGTAAGGAAACGGGACATTGGTGGTGGGAAATGTACACTGGTAAAGGGACAGGTGTTGGAACATTATATGACTGAAAACCAATCATGAAAAACTTTGTAATTGTCTAACTCATTGTGACTCAATTAAAAAATTAATTTTAAAAAACATAAAGAAAGGTAATATTCAGAAGTTTGGTTAGAAGAAATATTCAGAAGGGAATATATGAATGAGAAAAAACTGAAATGAGTTGGGTTAATCTGAAAAGTTTAGGAGTTTGTTTCCTAAACCTTTGAATTTTCAAGATTGCTATAGCCTTTGTCAAGTAATTCCCAAAGAATGCTCCCCTATATACAGTAATTTCAGTCCTCAATTTTTTTAGGATATTATCTCTTTCTCAGGTTCTCCTTTAACAGCAAAATATCTATAATATCATTTACAATAACAAACATTTCTCTAAATTGAAGAGCTTAAACTTCCCTCAATACGGCTTTTGCCATGTCCCACAAGTTCTTATAGTTGGTGTCTTCATTTTCATTTGTTTCCAGAAATCTTTGGATTTCCTGTTTAACTTCTTCTAAGACCCATTGGTTGTTCAGCAGCGAGCTGTTCAGTTTCCAGGTGTTTGGTTTGACTCCCTGTTTCTGTATACAGTTAACTTCCATTTTCAGTGCATCATGGTCTGAAAAGATAGCTGACACAATTTATCTTTTATATTTTATTGAGGTATCCTTTGTGGCTCAGCATGTGGTCTATCTTGGAGAATGTTCCATGTGCACTAGAGAAAAATGTGTATTCAGACTTTTTTGGCATGAAAAGCCTGTATATATCCACTAGCTCTCTTTCTTCCATTTCTTCCTTTGGGTCCAATATTTTCTTGGTGAGTTTCAGTCTTGTTGATCTATCCATAGTTGATAGAGCAGTGTTGAAGTCTCCAACTATTATTGTGTTACTGTTAATGTCTTCTTTGAGGTCTCTTAGCAGTTGTTTTATGTATTTTGCTGGCCCCTCGTTGGGTGCATACATGTTTAGTAGTGTAATTTCTTCCTGGTATACATACCCCTTAATAAGAAATGGGCTTCGTTGTCCCTTCTAAACTTTTTCAGCCTGAAGTCTATATTATCTGATACTAGTATGGCCACACCAGCCTTTTTGGAGTTGTTTGCGTGGAGAATGGTCTTCCAACCTTTGACTTTGAGTCCGTGTTTGTTCTGATTATTCAGATATGTTTCTTGTAGACAGTAGAATGTTGGGTTCAATTTTTTAATCCATTTTATCACTCTGTGTCTCTTAATTGGTGCATTTAGACCATTGACATTGAGAGAGATTATTGTCATCGGATTTTGTGCCATCTTTCTGTTTGTGCTTGTTGTGCTTTTGGGTTTGGTCGTATAACAGTAGATCCTTTAGTCGTTCTTTTTAAAGTTGGTTTTGAGTCCATGAAGTTCCTAAGTTGTTGCTTATCCATGAAGTTGTGTATCTTTCCTTCATATCTGAATGTGAGTCTGGCCAGGTACAGAATTCTTGGTGAGGCCTGCAATTCATTGAGCCTTTTCACAATATCACACCATTGTTTTCAGGCTCGGAGTGTTTCATTAGAGAAGTCTGCTGTAAATCTTAGGGATGTTCCTTTGTATGTGATTTCCTTCTTTGATCTTGCTGCTTTCAGTATTATATCTCTATCTATAGTTTTGTCATTCTAATTAAGATGTGTCTTGGAGTATTCTTGTTGGGGGTTCTTTTAGCTGGTATCCTACAGGCCTCCTTTCCTGACATTCATCAGGGAAACAAGAAAGGGCCCACATAAATAACCTGACTACAGAGCTGAAGACATTAGAAAAAAGACCAACAAAAGGAGCCCAACCCAGGCAGAAAAAAGGAAATAATAAAACTTAGAGAGGAAATCAATGAGTTGGAAACCAAAAAAACAGTCCAAAAGATTAATGAAACCAAGAGCTGGTTCTTTGAAAAAAATAAACAAGATTGACAAACCATTGGCAAGACTTGTAAGGACAGGGAAAGAGAGAACCCAAATAAACAGAATCAGAAATAAAAATGGTGACATCACAACAGAAACCACAGAAATCCAAAGGTTCATCAGAGGTTATTTTGAGAACCTGTATGCCGTGAAACACGAGAATCTAGAAGAAATGGATTAATTCCTGAAGTCCTATAACCTCTCACGACTGAAACAAGAAGATCTCCAATACCTGAATAAGCCTATCACCATCGAGGAAATTGAAACAGTATTTAAAAGTCTGCCCAAACACAAAAGCCCAGGTCCAGACGGATTCACTAGTGAACTCTACCAAACCTTTAAGGAAGACCTACTGCCAGTCCTTTTCAAGCTCCTCCAGGAAATAGAAGAAACAGAAACACTCCCAAATAGCTTCTACAAGGCACATATCACCCTGATACCCAAAGCAGGGAGAGACAACACAAAAGAAAGTAAACTACAGACCAATATCCCTGATGAACACGGATTGCTAAGATCTTCAACAAAATACTAGCAAACAGAATCCAAAGACTCATCAAGAAGATTATACATCATGACCAAGTAGGATTCATCCTGGGAATGCAAGGATGGTTCAACATTCGCAAGTCAATCAACATAATACATCATATCAATAAGAGAAAAAATAAAAACCATATGATCCTATCAATAGATGCAGAGAAAGCATTTGACAAGATCCAGCACCCGTTCATGATTAAAACCTTCCAGAAAATGGGAATTGAAGAGACTTTCCTCAAGATAGTTACAGCCATCTACCAAAAGCCCACAGCGAGCATGGGGAAAATGGGGAAAAAACTGAAAGCCTTCCCCCTGATATCAGGGACAAGACAAGGTTGCCCACTCTCACCTCTTTTATTCAATATAGTACTGAAAGTACTTGCCATAGCAATCAGAGAAGAAAAAGGACATCAAGGGCATCCAGATAGGCAAGGAAGAGGTCAAGCTATCATTATTCGCAGATGACATGATATTATACCTAGAGAACCCTAAACTCTCTACCAAAAAACTCCTAGAAACAATAGACAAATATAGTAGAGTGGCAGGATACAAAATCAACACCCAAAGTCAGTGGCTTTCCTATATACAAATAACGAAAGAGAAGAAAGGGATATTAAGGAAATGATTCCATTCACAATTGTGCCACAGAAAAATCAAATACCTAGGAATCAACTTAACCAAGTGTGTAAAGGACCTGTACAAAGAAAACTACAAGACACTGCTCCAAGAGATAAAAAGAGGACACAAGGAAATGGATGGGGACACAAGGAAATGGATGCTCATGGATGGGGAGAATCAGCATTGTCAAAATAGTAATACTCCCTAGAGCTCTGTACACATTCAATACAATCCCTGTAAGGATAGTGATGACATTCTTCAAAGAAATTGACCAAACACTCCTTAAATTTGTATGGAACAATAAACCCCCAAGGATAGCTAAAGCAATCCTTGGGAAAAAGAAGATGGAGGCATCACCTTTCCCAACTTCAAACTGTACTACAAGGCAGTAGTAATTAAAACAGCGTGGTATTGGAATAAAAACAGACCCGTGGACCTATGGAATAGAATTGAGTATCCTGACACCCACCCTCAAAGACATGATCAGTTAATCTCTGATAAAGGTGTAAAGAGTCCAAACTGGAGTAAGGAAAGCCTCTTCAACAAGTGGTGCTGGGAAAACTGGACAGCTACATGTAAAAAAATGAATTTGGACCTGTGTCTAACACCATGCACAAAAAATCAGATCAAAATGGATTAAAGATAACAATATCAGACTTGAATCCATAAAGTACGTTGAAGAAAATATAGAAAAAAAACCCCTCCACGACATTGAAGCTAAAGGCATCTTCAAAGGTGAACCATCACTAACAAAGCAACTAGAAGAAAAGATAAACATATGGGACTACATGAAACTAAAAAGCCTCTGCACCTCAAAAGAAACAGTGACTAAGATACAAAAGCAGTCCACAGAATGGGAAAGAATATTCACCCAATACCCATCTGATAAGGGGTTAATATCCAGGATATATCAGGCACTAGTAGAACTTTACAAGAAGAAAACAACCCCATCAAAAAATGGGGGTGAAAAAATGAACAGAAACTTCAACAAGGAAGAAATTCAAATGGCCAAAAACCATATGAAAAAATGCTCATCATCACTAATCATCAGAGAGATGCAAATCAAAACAACAATGAGATATCATTTTATACCACAGAGACTGGCACATATTCAAAAGAGCAAGAACAACAAATGATGTCGTGGATGTGTAGAAAAGGGGACACTCATCCATTGTTGGGTGGGAATGCCGGATGGTACAGCCTTTCTGGAAAACAATATGGACATTCCTCCAAAGACTAGAAATTGAACTCCCATTTGACCCAGCCATACCACTTCTTGGAATATACTCTGGGAAGCCAATAATACGCAGCGGAAATACCATCCCTACTTTTATGTTCATAGCAGTATTATTCACAATAGCCAGAATCTGGAAACAATCAGAGTGCCCAAGAATCGATGACTGGATAAAGAAGCTTTGGTACATCTATACAATGGAATACTATGCAGCTGTTAGGAAAAATGAAGTTATAAAATTTGCCTATAAATGGATGGACATGGAGAAGATTATGTTGAGTGAAATTAGCCAGAAGGGAGACAGATATAGAATGACTGCATTTATTTGCATGATATAAATATATATGTACATATTATGATACCAATATCCAAGGTCAAGTGAAACATGACCTTGTATCAGGAGGTCTTGTCAAAGGTGGAAATTATCACAAACGCGTGTGGAGTCAGAGACTAGGGAAGACAGAAAATGGAACAGTGTGCTAACAATTGTCGAGGGTACTAATACCAACCTAGAACTGAGCATTAAATATAGGCAAAAAGATACACATAACAACCCTTTAATGTATCTTCTGTAATCCATAGTCTGGAAGTGAAGGAAAAGAGAAAGAGAGAGAAGGGAAAGAAATAAAGAACCTGCCATGGAGGTGGGCTGGGGGAGGGAGAGGGAACCCGGTAGTTGGTGGTGGGAGATGGGCACTGTGGTGGGACGGGTGCTGGAACACTGTGACCAAAACCCAAATATGAACTTTTTTAATCGTATATCTTTGTAATT
>JAJIBD010031489.1:0-16302 GCA_021461705.1 Cryptotis parvus
GAGGCTCTTCCATGGAGTGTTTAATCCTTTCTTGAACTCTAAGTTTATTGGGCTGCGGCACCATATAAAAATGGCTGCCAGGAGCCTTCGAGGCTCTTTCATTCTTTCATTTCTTCCTTCAGTCCGTGAGTCTTTTAAATTTTACCTTCATCAGGTGTCCGGGAAGCCGCCTGGGTCCCCAAAGTGCCAGGAAGCGAGTTCCCTTCTACCTCCGAAGCCGGCAGGGAATGAATGAAAACTCAGGAATCCGATGCACTTTTAAAAGGGTTTACTATCACAGGTTCCAATATACAATCCAAGAGCAGGGAAAGTTCCCAGCGAGGCCCCAGCCACGTGTAGGACAAGATGGGTGCCAACACGTGTTGAGGCCCAACAGAGAATGGACAGGACAGAGAACCAAACACCAAGGGAAGCCGAAATGGCAAAAAAGGGAGAATATTTTTTTTCTTTACAGCTTATTTTATAGCTAGAAATCCGCCTAAACTTCGCAGCCCAGCCCATTCTGGGCTGGGCTATCTAGAGATGAAAACACGAAATAGCTCTATAGAAATGTAGAAACTTCAGGCGGTCTTTTGGCTGTTTACAAGGACCCAGAGCTCATTCAAAGCCTCCTAGCAGAGCTGGGAGGAGCTATAAGCTAAATGGAACTTCCCCTGGCAGGGGAGGGTCAAATGCCCTCAGGTAATTTCTCCCAGCACCTCACCTAATGTCTTGAGCCAAGATCTGCCTGGAAATGCCTTTATAGGGTAGAGAAGGGGGTTTCTGAGATGGCATGTCTCTGTACCAAACACTAATACTAATGCCAGTTAAATATTTCTCCAAGCCTTCACAAGAGTCTCCTGTACTTCATGGTAGTTTTTATGTCAGTTGCCTTTGAGTTATCAGGGAGCCATGATTTCTTGCTTGGAGGCAAACAGCATTTCTCTCTGGTCTAATTACTTAGAGATCCAGCGTGGTCAGGCGAATAAGCTGGTAAGATCTAGCTAGTCCCACGATGATTGTGGCAATATGAGAGAATATTTATACCAGCCAGTACAGAATACATGGTCAGATAAACTGCCACATTAAAACAACCCCCTGTCTATGAAGTGACCTGTAGGAGGCAATCCAGGGCAGATTCAGAGGCTCTTAGAGTCCTACAACAATCAGATTTAAAGCTTTTCCGTCTTTATATAAGGGTCCATGCCATCTAGAAGCTTGCTTTGTTGTTGTTATATTTGTTTTGTTGACAGTCAATTACCGATAGGGAATAAGACACTCATTAAGAGACACATCTAACGGGTTGGTTTTGGCCTTGAACGTGCAGACGTTGACTGTGTCGATCTGGTTGGTGCATCGAGTCATTTTTTTCTCTTTCCTTTATTACACACAACATGTATGATGACTTTAAAGGCAGGATTAAAGTGTGACATATAAATTCATCAATAATTCATAATATAAACATTCACAGTCATGTGCATTTAGAGGGGAACGTATAGATGTAACCCTGAATCTAATTTTATCCCGACAGAAATGGTTCTCTTGTGCGGAGTTGAGTAAAGCTGCTGTCCGGTTCACGTTCTCGTCTCGTTCCCGGTCCCTCGGTGTCCGAGGCGGGGACACAAGTGTGGGTGAAGACACGGCTCTGCTCCATCAGCCCCGGCGCCCCTGCATCCTCCCCGGGGAGCAAGGCCTGGAGCCAGACTCCCGCAGCCCGGCACTAGGCAGAAAATCTCAGTCTTTTATTTTCCTTTTGCTCTTTGGCTTTTCAGGTCACACCCCATCCAGGGGTTTCTCCAAGGTCTGCACTCAGGAATTACTGCTGGCAATGCTCGGGAAACAGATGGGATGCGGGATGGACCCCGTCGGCCCTCGTGAGAGGCAAACACCCTCTAGCTGGACTATTGCTCCGACCACACTTAAATTTTTTTATTTTAAAATTTTTCCGGAAAAGCTTTGGGGTGCAAGCACAGCAAGGAGTATGGCAATCCGTGGATCCGAGGAAGTAAGAAGACAACTTGGTTATTTTTTAAATTACTATTTTTTTTTTAATTATGGGGAGGGGGTTGAGAGGGTTGGGCCTCTCCCTGCGGTACTCACAGTTTGCTTACTCCTGACTTTTCGCTCAGAGCTCAGATCGAACTTGGTCATTTGTACAAAAGCAAGCGCCTACCCACTAATAAAGAGACTAGTATTACAGATGCAGCCTCTAAATTACTTTATTGATCTCTCACAATGCCTATGATCGGAGGACAATACGAAATTCCAAGGACTGATCCCAGGACTGGCCACACAGGCAAATGCCCTATCACTGTACTATCGCTCCAGTCCTTGTAGTGAACTTCAATTCTTTTCTCACAAGGACAAAGATGTATATGAATTTACAGATTCCCTAAACGGATAAACCCTGCACATTACTAAGAACAGCCTTGCTAATAAACCATTCACCGCTCACTTTGAGGCCAACTGGAGACACAATGTTTTTCTTATCTTAATTTTCTATATGTTACTAAATATTTTGTACTTTTTCAATTTTTTATAGTAAACTAATCAGGGGAGTTTTTGCAGGAAACCTAAAAGCCTAGGCCTCTGCATCTGCCCTGGATTGCCTCCTGCAGGTCACTCCATAGATAGGGGATAGTCTGAATGTGGCAGTCTTATCTGACCATGTATTCTGTACTGGCTGGTATAAATATTCTCTCATGCTACCACAAGCATCGTGGGACTAGCTAGATCTTACCAACATATTTGCCTGGCCACGTTGGATCTCTAAGTAATTAAACCAGAGAGAAATGCTGTTTGCCTCCAAGCAAGCAAGCATGGCTCCCCTGATAACTCAAAGGCAACTAAAATACAAAACTACCGTGAAGTAGACGAGACTCTTGTGAAGGCTTGGAGAAATATTTAACTGGCATTAGTATTAGTCTTTGGTACAGAGACATGCCATCTCAGAAACCCCCTTCTCTACCCTATAAAAGGCAATTCCAGGCAGATCTTGGCTCAAGACATTAGGTGAGGTGCTGGGAGAAATTACCTGAGGGCATTTGATCCTTCCTGCCAGGGGAAGTTCCATTTAGCTAATAGCTTCTCCCAGCTCTGCTAGGAGGCTTTTGATTAGCTCTGGGTCCTTATAAACAACCAGATGGTCTTCTGAAGTTGCTACATTCTATAGAGCTATTTTCCTGTTTTCATCTCTAGATAGCCCAGCCCAGAATAGGCTAGACATGTAATGAGATTTGGAGACGACGGCTGGACTAGAGCCTTTACCGATTGGATCCCACGGGATATCAAAAGACCACGTGGCCGCCCACCTATGAGATGGTCAGACTTCTTCGTCAAGACCATGAACGAATGGTTTGAGGCTCTTCGTGTTCATGAAACAACCAGATTCCATTGGGCTATACTGGCACATAATAGGTCAAATGGAAATGTTACTGGTGCCCGCTCGAGGAAATCGATGAACAGCGGGATTGTCGGGGAGTGCTGCCAGGGTCCCGACAGTGTCGGGAAGCGAGTTCCCTTCTACCTCCGCGCAGCCGGCGGGAATGGATGAAGACTCAGGAATCCGATGCAGTTTTAAAAAGGGCTTTACTTATCACAGGATCCAATATACAATCCAAGAGCAGGGAAAAATCTCGGACTCCAGGTTCCCAGCTAGGCCCCAGCCAGGTGGAGGCCAAGTTGGCTGCCACCACGTGTTGAGGCCCAACAGAGAATGGAGAGGATGGAGAAGCAAAACACCAAGGGAAGCCGAAATTGCAAAAGGTGGGAAAAATAAGTGAGATTCTTTCTTCTTACATCTGGGCCGGAGTGATAGCCCAGCAGTAGGGCATTTTCCTTGCAGGCGGCTGGCTCATGCCGGCCAGGTTCAATCCCGGCATCCCATTGGTCCCCTGAGCACCGCCAAGAGTTATTCCTGAGTCCGCAGCCAGGAGTAACCCCCTGAGCATTGCCAGGTGTGACCCAAAGAGCAAAAAAAAAAAAAAAGAGACACATCTAGCGGGTTGCTTTTGGCCTTGAACGTGCAGACTTTGGCTGTGTCGATCCGGTTCTGGTGCATCAAGTCATTTTTTTTTCTCTTTCCTTGATTATAACGACATTTATGATGACTTTAAATGCAGGATTAAAAGTGTGACATATAAATTCATCAATCACTGTATCACTGTATCACTGTCTTCCCGTTCATCATCGATTTGCTCGAGCGGGCACCAGTAACATCATCATATGACCTGTCTCATGCAAGTAGAGCCCAAGGACACCCGCTTGCTCCAGGAACATAAAGAGCCTCAAACCATTCCATCAGGTCATGGGAATGAGGTATATATTGTTACTTGTATCTGGCATATCAAATACGACACGGGTAGCTTGCCAGGCTCTGCCGTGCAGGGTAGTATACTCTTGTAGTCATCTAAAAATCCAGCATTTTTTTGATAAACTGTGCAGCCACAAGCCGCCACGCAAGCTGGGCTGTGATAGTCTGGTCTGCTGGGTGGAGTTGTGATGAGAGGGAAGTCTGGATGTGGAAAATGGAGGCCCTCATGGAGTGGGGGTCATCTGGCTTGTTGTGAGGCTCTGCTGGGGTGGCAGGCCAGGGCTAGAACCTGCCATCTCTCCCGGGCACCTCATGAGTGGCTGTTATAGACCTCATTCCCATGACCAGATGGAATGGTTTGAGGCTCTTTATGTTCCTGGAGCAAGCAGGTGCTCTTGGGCTCTACTTTCATGAGACAGGTCATATGGAGATTTTACTGGTGCCCGCTCGAGCAAATCGATGATGAACGGGAAGACAGTGATACAGTGACAGTGATGCATTTAGAGGGGAACCTATAGATGTAACCCTGAATCTAATTTTATCCCGACAGAAATGGTTTTCTTGTGCGGTGTGAAGTAAAGCCGCTGTCCGGTTCGGCGCTCTTGTTCCTGGACCCTCGGTGCCTGAGGCGGGGACACAATGTGTGGGTGAAGGCACGGCTTCGCTCCAGCAGCCTGCCAGAGAGAGCAAGGCCTGGAGCCAGACTCCCGCAGTCCAGCACTAGGCAGAGAATCTCAGTCCTTTATTTTCCTTTTGCTCTTTGGCTTTTTTGGGTCACACCCGTCCAGGGGTTCCTCCAGGCTCTGCACTCAGGAATTACTGCAGGCAATACTCGGGAACCAGATGGGATGCCGGGATGGACCCCTGTCAGCCTACGTGAAGGCAAACGCTCTCCTACTGGACTATTGCTCCGACCCCACTTAAGTTTTTCTTATTTTAAAATTTTTCGGAAAAGCTTTGGGTGCAAGCACAGCAAGGGAGTATGGCAATCCGTGGATCCGGGGAAGAAGACAACTTAGTTATTTTTTTTTTTTTTTGCTTTTTGGGTCACACCCGGCAATGCTCAGGGGTTTCTCCTGGCTCTGCACTCAGGAATTACTCCTGGCGGTGCTCGGGGACCATATGGGATGCCGGGGATCGAACCCGGGCGGCACAGGCCGGCCGCGTGCAAGGCAAACGCCCTACCCGCTGGGCTACCGCTCCGGCCCCTAACTTGGTTATTTTTAAATTAGTATTTTTTAATTATGGGGCGGGAGGGTTGAGAGGGTTGGGTCTCTCCCTGCAGTGCTCAGAGTTTGCTTACTCCTGACTTTTCGCTCAGAGCTCAGATCGAACCTGGTCATTTGTACAAAAGCAAGTGCCTACCCACTAATAAAGAGACTAGTATTACAGATGCAGCCTCTAAATTACTTTCTTTATTGATCTCTCACAATGCCTATGATCAGAGAACAAGACGGGATTCCAACGAATGAACCCAGGACTGGCCACACAGGCAAATGCCCTATCACTGTACTATCGCTCCAGTCCTTGTAGTGAACTTCAATTCGTTTTCTCACAAGGACACAGATATATATGAATTTACAAATTCCCTAAACGGATAAACCCTGCATATTGCTAAGAACAGCCTTGCTAATAAACCATTCACCGCTCTCTGTGAGGTCAACTGGAGACACAAACTTCACGAATATCTTGTCACGGCCAAGCAAGGTTTAGGGAAGGAATTTTATGTGGGCTTAAATATTTTTACTGGGGCCGGGTGATGATAGTCCAATGGGTAGGGCGTTTGCCTTGCATACGGGCAACCGAGGTTCATCCCCTGGCATCTCAGGAGTCAATCCTGAGTGCAGAGCCAGGAGAAACCACTAAGCATCACTGTTGTGACCCCAAAAAGCAAAACTAAATAACATTTTTCTGCAGAGAAAGTTATAATTAGATATAATGGGGAGCCAGAGTGATAGCACAGCAGGTAGGGCATTTGCCTTGCATGCGGCCTACCCGAGTTTAATCCCCAGTATCCCACATGGTCCCTCGAGCACCGCCAAGAGTAATTCCTGAGTGTAGAGCCAGGAGAAACCCCTGAGAATCACTGTTGTGACCCCAAAAAGCAAAACTAAATAATTTTTTCTACAGGGAAAGTTATAATTAGATATAATGGGATCAAAGGGTGGTCAAAATGACTGAGAATCAACTAGAACTATCATGGGATTAAAGAGAACATTCCAATTCTCAGACATCGTATTGAAGAATAGGAAGGGGAGAGGGGTCCGGAGTGACAGCACAGTGGGTGTTTGCCTTGCAAGGCTGACCTGGGTTTGATCCCCGGCATCCCATCTGGTCCCGGGCACTACCAAGTGTAATTCCTGAGTTTAGAGGCAGGAGTAATCCCTGAGTGTCAATGCGTATGACCCAAAAAGTCAAAACAAAACACTAGATCACTAGATCACTAGACATCCGTTGTTCATCGATTTCCTTGAGCGGGCGCCAGTAACATTTCCATTTGACCCTATTACGTGCCAGTATAGCCCAATGGAATCTGGTTGTTTCAGGAACACAAAGAGCCTCAAACCGTTCGTTCATGGTCTTGATGAAGAAGTCTGACCATCTTGTAGATGGGCGGCCATGTGGTCTTTTTGACGTCCCGTGGGATCCAGTCGGAAAAGGCTCTAGTCCAGCGGTCGTCTCCAAATCACATTACATGTACAGCCCATCTGATTTTAGATGCCTTGGCAAATGAGACAGCATCCCTGACTCTAGAATAGCGACGGAGGTCGGAACTCTGGATTCCTCCTCTCACTTGAGTGAGGCGTGATATTCCAAGCAGAGCTCTATCGATTCCCCTTTGTGAGACCTGAATAGCAGTCTCATCCTGCTTTCTTAGATCCCAGGTCTCTGAGGCGTATGTTAATGCAGGGAAAATAGTGGAGTCAAATGATGTGTCCAGAGCCAGAGGTTCTTTGTCTTTTGCGCTATTTCTTCGATGCTTTTGAAGGCAATCCATGCTGCTCACTTCCTCCTGCGCAGCTCACATTTTAGGTCATTCATCATGTTGACTTCTCGACCTAGGTACACATAACTGCTGCATTCAGAGATGTTTGTTCCACTGAGAATGAATGGGGCCTCTGGAACTAGTTCATTTCTCATGAACATAGTTTTGAGATTCAGCTGTAGACCTATCTTTCCACGTTCTCAGTCAAAGTCAGCCAGCATTTGTGCCGCTTGGCTAATGTTTGGTGTTATTAGAACGATGTCATCAGCGAAGCGGAGGTGGTGTAGTTGCCAACTGTCTATCTTCACTCCCATTCCTTCTCATTCTAATTGTCGCAAGATGTTCTCGAGGGTGGCACTGAAGAGTTTTGGTGAGATGGTATCACCCTGTCGAACCCCTCTTTTGAAATTAATGATCACTTCCTTGTAGAATGGTGAGATCCTGGTGGTGAATCCATAATAGAGCTCACGAAGGATCTTGATGTATTGGGTTTGAACCCCCTGTTTGGCTAGGGCTACGATAAGTGCTTCCGTCTCCACAGAATCAAAGGCTTTCTTTAAATCAATGAACGTGAGACAGAGTGGCATCTTGAACTCACTACAAACCTCAATGAGCTTGGTTACCGTGTGGATATGGTCAATCGTGCTCAATCTTTTTTGGAAGCCAGCTTGCTCACATGGTTGTCCTTTCTAATGTTCTGCCAATCCTGTTCAGGAGGACTCGAGTGAACAGCTTGTAGATAACGGACAACAGACTGATGGGGCAATAGTTGTCAATGTCGTGAATATCTCCTTTCTTGAACAGTAGAACTGTCCTTCTGGTTTTCCATTGGTAGGACACCTTGCATTCAGACAGGTAGCGTGTGAACAGCCAAGCCAGTGTATTGATGAGTACTAAAGGCAGATTCTTCAGGTGTTCGGGTCTAACTTTGTCTGGGCATGGGGCTGTTCCTTTCTTTTACCGATGAAATGGCATGTTGGAGACACAGATACCCCAGGCAGAGAAGATACCAGCTTTCCCCATTGCGTGCAGCCACTATGCGGCAGTCCGATTTACTTCCACACCCCTCTCAGAGAACCCTGCAAGCTACTGAGAATCTACCATTCGCACGGCAGAGCCTGACAAGCTGTCCGGTGTGTATTCAATATGCCAAAACCAGTAATAAAAATGTGTATCTTCCCGACCCTGAAAGAGCCCTTAATACAGCAGCACTAAGAAGGACAAGCAAGGAGTACCTGATAAAATTTCAGGGCCAAACTAGGCTGCCAAAATGAAGAAGGACTAAAATGACTGTCTGTACTTTCAATGCATGTATGCTGGCATGGAAGCATTAAAACAAAACAAAAAAATAATAAAAATTCTGATGTACTGTATGGAGGAACTACGCAGGAGGAAGAGAGCGCCATGGAATGCCGCCAAAAGCATTGAAGAAAGCTCATAAGATCTCCACCTCAGAGATTAAGCCAGTCTCCAGCTTGACTTGAACTGGTTCCAGAGGCCCCATTCACTCTCAATGGAACAGACATCTCCGAATGCAGCAGTTATGTGTACCTAGGTCGAGAAGTCAACATGATGAACGACCTAAAACCTGCAGGGAGGAAGAGAAGGCATGGAATGCCTTCAAAAGGCATCGAAGAAATAGCTAAAAGGACAAATAACCTCTGGTGTTGGAGGACAGGTTTAGCTCTTCTGGGAGTTTTGTTGTTTTGTCCACTCCCAGCTAATCTATTTAAGCCAAAGTTCATTCTAATGAGACCTCTCTTCAATGTAAACGCTACTAGAGGGTGTGGCAGTTACAAAAGTCACCTTGATTGAATAACTTCTGACTTACACATCTACTAAGACTTCCATGTTGTTGGGGAATGCTGCGGGGTCCCCGACAGTGTCAGGACAGAGGTTCTCTTCTACCTCCGAGGACGACGGGAGAACAGATGAAAACTAACGAGTCGGTGCAGTTCCAAAAAGGTTTTAATAGTACAAAAGCTCTTCCACAGCACTCCAATATAATGAACAAACTCTAGCTCTGGTCCGAATTTAGACCATACAAAAGAACCTAAGTCTCCCATCAAAGAGAGGATCTCACCCGAACTGAGTCCTGTCCAGAAGGAGTAAAAGGCCAAAGAGCAAAAGGCCAAAAGCCAAAAGCAAAAGGCCAAGGAGCCAAAAGCCACAGGAGCCAAAGCTGAAAGCTAAAAGGTCCAAAGGTGAAAAGTAAAGTGTGAAGGGACCTCAAGTCAGTCCCTTATATACACAAAGTAATCCAATCGGGAGGGTCATGTCAACAAAGAACTCTAAACAGAGTGTAGTGCCACACCCTATTGTAGGTATAAACAAAGGTTATGCCAAGGTCTAATCCTTTCTACCAAGATTATCTCTTATGTAAAACACTGGAGAGAGGGGGCTGGTACAAAGTAATACATCTTAACTTCATGAGGCTTCATGTAATCTAAATGGTACTCACAAGGTTCTTCTTCTTATTATCTGCACCAGGGTGATACTGAGTATCTTGTTCTCGTGTTCTGAAAGGGTCACACTTGCCTGCTTAGAGCAAACTAGTATGATCCTTCCTATAGTTACAGTCTCAATGTAGCCAGGATGGTAGTCTCCTGGTAAAGTCTAACTGTCCCACGCTGGGTGCAGTGGGTATAAAGAGGAGCTTTGTCCAATATAGAAAACATAGAAGTCTTAGTAGATGTATAAGTCAGAAGTTATTCAAAGTGACTTCTGTAACTGCCACCCTCTAGCAGTGTTTAGATAGAAGAGAGGTCTCATTAGAATGAACCTTGGCTTTAATAAGATTAAGCTGGGAGTGGGCAAAACATCAAAGCTCCCAGAATAGCTAAACCTGTCCTCCAACACTATTTTTTCTAGACTGGGCACAGCTCCGCTTTATACCCACTGCACCCAGCGTGGGACACTTAGAATTTACCAGGAGACTACCATCCTGGCTACGTTGAGACTATAGGAAGACTATAGGAAGGATCATACTAGTTTGCTCTAAGCAGGCGAGTGTGACCCTTTCAGTACACGAGAACAAGATACTCAGAATCACCCTGGTGCAGATAATAATAAGAAGGACCTTGTGGATACCATCTAGATTACATGAAGCTCATGAAGTTAAGATGTATTACTTTATACCAGCCCCCTCTCTCTCCAGGGTTTTACATAAGAGATAATGTCGGGATTAGTCCTTGGCATAACCTCTGTTTATACCTGCAAAAAGGCGTGGCACTACACTCTGTTTAGAGTTCTTTGTTGACATGACCCTCCCAGTTGGATTCATGATCACAATCACGATCTTCCCGTTAATCATCTATTTGCTAGAGCGGGCACCAGTAATATTTCCATATGTTCTGTCCCATGCCAGTAGAGCCAAGGACATCGGCTTGCTACAGGAACATAAAGAGCCGCAAACCATTATATTAGGTCATGGGAATGACCTAATATAGTTATTACTGGCATTTGGCATATCAAATACAACACGAGCAGCTTGCTAGGCTTGCCGTGCAGGAGGCATACTCTTTAAACACCTCCAAATAAAGCATTTATTGATGAACTGTGCAGCCGCAAGCGTGCGTGCGAGCCGGGCTGTGATGGGCTGGTTGGCTGGGTGGAGTTCTGACGAGAGGAAGTCCAAATGTGGAAAATGGCAGCGTCCGTGGAGTGGGTGGGGGGTCGTCTGGCTTGTTGTGAGGTTCTGCCGGGGGTGGTGGGCCAAGGCTAGAGCCCACCATGCCTCCCGACTGCCTCATGAGCGGCTGGGCACAGGGAGAGCAGGAACCGCTCTGCCCCATGTCTAAGAGTCTCTGGACCAGCATACCTGGGCCGGATTGAGGAAGAAACTGCTGCAGGGTGGGTGTCGATGATCCGGGCTGTGATGGGCTGGTCGGCTGGGTGGAGTTCTGACAGAGGGGAAGTCAAATGTGGAAAATGGCGGCGTCCGTGGAGTGGGTGGGGGGTCGTCTGGCTTGTTGTAGAGGTTCTGCCGGGGTGGTGGGCCAAGGCTAGAACCCACCATGCCTCCCACTGCCTCATGAACGGCTGGGCACAGGGAGAGCAAGGAACCGTTCTGCCCCATGTCTAAGAGTCTCTGGGCCAGCATACCTGGGCCGGATTGAGGAAGAAACTGCTGCAGGGTGGGTGTCGATGATCCGGGCTGTGATGGGCTGGTCGGCTGGGTGGAGTTCTGAAGAGAGGAAGTCCAAATATGGAAAATGGCGGGCGCCCGTGGAGTGGGTGGGGGGTCATCTGGCTTGTTGTGAGGTTCTGCCGCTGTGGTGGGCCAAGGCTAGAACCCATCATGCCTCCCGACGCCTGCCTCATGAACGGCTGGGCACAGGGAGAGCAAGGAACCGCTCTGCCCCATGTCTAAGAGTCTCTGCACACCTGGTTGGATTACTTTGGTATATATAAGGGAACTTGAGCCTGCGGGATACAGGCATCAGGCCTGGCCTGGGAACTTCCTGTTCGGCAGGAAGCTGACAGAGCTTGTATCTGGCAGAACATTTCCTAGAAAGCCACCCTTGGGGCCGGAGCCATAGTCCAGTGGGGGGAGTTGTTTTGCAGATGGCTGACCAGGGATGGGGCAGAGCTGCTACTGGCTCTCCCTGTGCCCAAGCCACTCATGAGGCACCCAGGAGGGATGGTGCGTTCTAGCCCTGGCCAGCCACCCCATCAGAGCCTCACAACAAGTCAGACAACCCCCACTCCATGAGGACCTCCGTTTTCCACATCCGGACTTCCCCCTCATCAGAACTCCACCCAGCAGACCAGCTTATCACAGCCCGGCTTGCGTGGCTGCTTGCGGCCGTGCGGTTCATCAATAAATGCTGGATTTTTGAGATGACTACAAGAGTATGCTACCCGCATGGCAGAGCATGGCAAGCTACCTGTGTCGAATTTTATATGCCAGATACCAGTAACAATTATAGACCTCATTCCCATGACCTGATGGAATGGTTTGAGGCTCTTTATGTTCCTGGAGCAAGGAGGTGCCCTTGGGCTCTACTTGCATGAGACAGGACATATGGAAATGTTACTGGTGCCTGCTCGAGCAAATCGATGATGAAAGGGAAGACAGTGATACAAGTGATATAAGGGGACTGACTTGAGGCTCCTTCAACTTTTACCTTGGGCCTTTTAGCTTTCGGCTTTTGGCTCCTTGGCCTTTTGCTTTTTGCTTTTGGCTTTTTTGCTCTTTGGCCTTTTTGCTCCTTCTTTTTGGGTAGGACTCAGCTCAGGTGGATCCTCTCTCTTTGGTGGGAGACTTAGGCTCTTTTGTATGGTCTAAATTCGGACCAGAGCTAAAGTTTGTTCATTGTATTAGAGTGCTGTGGAAGAGCTTTTGTACTATTAAAAGCCCTTTTGGAACTGCACCTGCCTCGTGAGTTTTTTTATCTGTTCTCCTGGCGTCCTCAGAGGTAGAAGAAAATTTCTGTCCTGACACTGTCAGGGATCCCGGCAGCGTTCCCAGACACTCCGGATCCAGGCACATCTCTTTGACTCCACTGTTCTCCCTGTGTTAACATACGCCTCAGAGAGCTGGGCCCTACGAAAGCAAGGATGAGAATGCTATTCGGGTCTCCCAGACGGGAATTGATAGAGCTATGCTTGGAATATCACGCCTCACACAAGTGAGAGAAGGAATCGGAGTTCCGACCTTCCGTCGCTATACCAGAATCAGGGATGCTGTCTCATTTGCCAAGGCATCAAACATCAGATGGGCTGGACATGTAATGTGATTTGGAGACGACCTCTGGACTAGAGCCATTACTGACTGGATCCCACGGGACGTCAAATGATCACGTGGCTGCCCACCTACAAGATGGTCAGACTTCTTCGTCAAGACCCTGAACCAAAGGTTTGAGGCTCTTCATATTCCTGAAGCAAGTAGATGCCTTTGGGCTACACTGGCACGTGATAGGGTCCAATGGAAATGTTACTGGCACCCGCTCAAGCAAAATCCATGAATAAAGGGACTTCAAGTGATCAAGTGAAGTACTGTGAGAACAATTTATGACTATTTTGGGGTGTCACACCAGGGCTTACTCCTGGCTCTGCACTCAGGAATTACTCCTGGCATGCTTGAAGGACCATATAGGGTGCTGAGTATCAAGCCCAGGTCAGCCACATGCAAGGCAAACGCCCTCCCAGCTGTACTATTGCTCCATCCAACATACCTTTCTCAGTCTAGTAGAGGACAAACATATACACCGTAACATATTAAGTGCCACACATTTAGGACTTTGTCTTATGACTTGATCAGTTAACATCCCGTTATTCATCGATTTGCTCAAGTGGGCGCCAGTAACATTTCCATTTGACCCTATCACGTGCCAGTGTAAACTAATGGCATCTGTTTGCTTCAGGAATCGAAGAACTTCAAACCGTTTGTTCAGGTTCTTGGCGTGAGAAGTCTGACCATCTTGTAGGTGGGCGGCCATGGGATCTTTTGACGTCTCATGGGATCTGATCGCTAATGGTCCCATGGTCTCCAAATCACATTACATGTCCAGCCCATCTGATTTTCGATGCCTTAGCAAATGAGACAGCATACCTGACTCTGGATCATTGAAGGAGGTCGGAACTCCAGATTCCTTCTCTCACTTGAGTCAGGCGTGATATTCCACTCATAGCTCTTTCAATTCCTCTTTGGGAGACCTGAGGAGCATTCTACTCCTGCTTTCGTAGGGCCCAGGTCTCTGAGACATATGTTAATGCACGGGAACAGAGGAGTTGAAGAGATGTGCCTGGAACCGGAGGTTCTTTGTCCTTTAGGTATATCGTCGGTGTTGTAGAGACAATCCATGCCACTCTCTTTCTCCCCTTCGCAGCTCAGGTTTTAGGTCGTTCATCATGTTGAGTTCTCAACCCAGGTACACATAACTGCTTCAGTCAGAGATGTTTGTTCCACTGAAAGTGAATGGGGCCTCTGGAACTAGTTCATTTTTCTTGAACATTCTTTTGTTCATGAAAAATGAACTAGTCCTATACTTTTTCTATACTTTTTTTCTTTTTGATCACACCCAACGATGCTCAGGGGTTACTTCTGGCTCTGCACTCAGGAATTTCTCCTGGCCATGTTCAGGTGACCATATGGGATGCTGGGGATCAAACCCTGGTAGACCACATGCAAGGCAAATGCCTACCTACTGTACTATTGCTCCGACCCATGTCCTGTAATTTAGGGAAAAATCTGTTAACTCTTCTGGCAAATGAGTTTTACACTGTTCCTGTTAAACTCTTTTAAAACTTCATGAGACAAGGCTATGAACCCTGTAAGCTGCTGCCTGTCCAGGATACTCTCAATGTCCACAAACCAGTCCTTTGACTATAAATGAAAAAAATTTTTTTTTTTTTCTTTTTTAGGTCACACCCAGCAATGCTCCAGGGGGTTACTCCTGGCTCTGCACTCAGGAATTACTCCTGGTGGTGCTCGGGAGATGATATGGGATGCTGCAGATCGAACCCGGGTTGTCACAAGGCAGGCCACGTGCAAGGCAAATGCCCTATCTGCTGGCCTATCGCTCCGCCCCCCTATAAATGAAAATCTAACTGGATAAGT
This sequence comes from Cryptotis parvus, assembly GCA_021461705.1. Taxonomy (NCBI): domain Eukaryota; kingdom Metazoa; phylum Chordata; class Mammalia; order Eulipotyphla; family Soricidae; genus Cryptotis; species Cryptotis parvus. The sequence goes on from JAJIBD010031489.1 coordinate 14,842, forward strand.
ACCTTGGCGAGATGTTATTTTTGTCAAGTTTTTGTACTGCTATTCCTGTTTTTCTGGCTTGTGGAGTTTCATGTGATACATCTTATGAATCTCTTTTGTATGTAAATTCCTGTTACCTGTCTTTTGGGTCACACCTGGTGATTCTCAGGGATTACTTCTGCCTCTGTGCTCAGGAAACCCTCCTGGCATTGCTCAGGAGACCATATGGAAAGCTGGGGATTAATCCTTCCCATTCTAATTGCTGCATGATGTTCTCGAGGGTGCGCTGAAGAGTTTTTGGTGAAATGGTATCACCCTGCCGAATCCCTCTTTTGACATCAATGATCACTTCCTTGTAGAATGGTGAAATCCTGGTGGTGAATCTGTAATAGACTCACAAAGGATTTTGATGTATTGGGTTTGAACACCCTGTTTGACTAGGGCTTTGATAACCACTTCGGTCTCCACAGAATCAAAGGCTTTCTTTAAATCAATGAACATGAGACAGAGTGGCATCTTGAACTCCCTACAAACCTCAAAGAGCTTGGTTACCGTGTGAATATGGTGGATTGTGCTGATTCCTTTTCGAGAGCCAGCTTGTTTGCATGCTTGTCCTTCATCTAGTGTTCTGCCAATTCTGTTCAGGGATGACTCGAGTGAACAGCTTGTAGTTCGACAGACAACAAGCAGATGGGGCGATAGTTGCCAATGTCGTGAATGTCTCCTAGCTTGAATAGCAGAACTGTCCTGCTGGTTTTCCATTGGTGGCACCTTGCATTCAGACAGGTAGCATGTGAAGAGCCGAGCCAGTGTGTTGATGAGTACTGAAGGCAGATTCTTCCAGGTGTTCGGGTCTGACTTTGTCTGGGCATGTGCTGTTTCCGTCTTCACCAACGAAATGGCATGTCAGATTTCAGAAGGGAGAAGGTTGGGGACGACATATCCATCCTGAGGAATTTGATATGTTGGCAGGTGGACGTGGCTATCAAAGAGATCTAAGTAGAAGTCATGGATAATCTTCTCCATTGCCTTTCTGGAAGATGTGTAGATCCACCAGGACGTCAGTCATCTTGGTCTTATAGTTGGCGAAGGCAGGCGGGCGTTGCAAATGCTATTCCCGGCTTCTGCTGCATCTTCCAGCATTTCTATTTTTCTTTTGCTTTTTTGTGTCACACCCAGCAATGCAGGGGTTTCTCCTGGCTCTGCACTAAGGAATTACTCCTGGCGGTTTTTGGGGGGACCATATGGGATGCTGGGGATCAAACCCAAGGCGGCATGAGTCGACCGCGTGCAAACAAATGCCCTACCCGCTGGACTTCGCTCCGGCCCTTTTTGTTTTTTTTTTTCATTTTCCAGCATTTCTGCTCTTCTCTGCTGGTCTTCCTTTGTGCTTCTCTGATCTGCTTTGCGAGATCCTCTTTGCATTAGATCCTCTTTGATCACTTGTCTTGTATCACTTGTCTTCCCATGAATCATCGATTT